>CAJPEV010000500.1:67888-115929 GCA_905338385.1 Darwinula stevensoni
CCCCCCCTTCCCCCCCTCCCCCCTTCTCCCCCTCCCCCCCTTCCCCCCCTCTTCATCAGAGGGCGAAGGGGAATGAAAAAGCGAGTCGCAGCCGAGAACGGCCACTTCCCCATATGACATCGATCAGAATCCTCCCAAGCGGATCCGCCGAGAAATTCCCCATCGTTTTCCCTTCGAGTCTGCAGTCAGAGCAATTTTTGATCAGATTTTCTTCTAATCCCACCGGATTCCACCGGATTCGACCTCGGTCTTTTAAATCCCCAATCTAGCATTACCTTGGGTCTTTCGCGATGTCTAGTTGTTTATGACGGCCCACAGCCCCAAGTTACACATAACTTCGTAAAAAAACTTAATTCATACCATCATATAAAAGTGACTGATTATGCATTATTCAGTACCTGTGCCTATTGCCTGATAATGCATAAATTAATTAGCATCGAATGACCTTCCTCAGCCAGATGGACTTTCACAGCTCAAGGGGGAGGGGGGTAGGAGGAAAGAGGAAGGTGGAAGGAGAAGGTGGAAGGTGGAAGAAGAGGGAAAGTGGAAGGAGAAGGTGGAAGGTGGAGGAAGGGGGTAGGAGGAAGGGGGTAGGAGGAAAGGGGAAGGTGGAAGGAGAAGGTGGAAGGTGGAGGAAGGGGGAAGGTTGAGGAAGGGGTAGGAGGAAAGGGGAAGGTGGAAGGTGGAGGAAGGGGGAAGGTGGAAGGACACAATATTTGCATTCTTTGTGGTTTGACATTTATTTTTAAAAAAATGAAGTTCCACAGGATTTGAGTTTATTTTATTCCACAAAAAAATTAGCAATGGCCGAATCCGAAATCGAATGGAATCGCAATCCGAGATTTGCAATCGTGGTTCGTCAAAAATGAATTTTGACTGATTTGGGAAAGATTGCGTTGGATATTGGCTCGAACTTCCGATTGGCACCAGTAGGTTACCGAGAAACCTCTTGATTGGTTTCAAAAGGAGGCCACTTATGCCCATACCCTAAAATAGCATTTAAAATATACTAATATAATAATATATAATTGCTAATTATGAACGTGCGTAGATTGAATATAAAAATATGTACAGCAATTATATTTGTCTTCAATGACGTCCTGTTGAGAAACATCACTGGAAAAATTAAGGAATTCAGGGGTGCAAAATATGGAGCATTTGAGGAAATAAATTTTCGCAGCGAATTTTGCGAAATGGCAAAAAACGCAAAACCGTCCACAAAAAGGCGCCCGTCCGCAAATTGCCTTAATTATTTTTGGATAACGAAAATTGCGAGGAAGTTCCCCTGGGAAGTTTGGAGGGAAGTGGGCGGAGGAGGAGATCTCCGCCACCTATTTTGGGATAACCCACTTGGATAATCCCCAAGGATAATTCCCTATGTGAATCCCCTAGAGAACCATGAGTGTTAGCGCGAATTCCACCGGTCGGTTGAGTCAACAGTGCGGCCAAACCAGAAATGCTCCTCGCCCCTTGTAATCGAAAATGCAAAATTTTAGCAAAAATTTTTTGGATTTTTATCCTTGGTTAATATTTCAACTGAATCTCGACCTCGTCTGCTTATTTATTATGTAATTATATTTCCTGCAGATCGCGTATAACAAAGCAACAGGACATCACCTCCTTCCAACAAGGCATCACCTCCACCCGACAAGGCATCACCTCCTTCCGACAAGGCATCACCTCCATCCCTGACTGTGGAACCCCATGAAAAAAAAAGAGAAACAGACGGCGTCAGCCTCAGTGTATGCCCATTCACGCGGCGACTGTGTATGACACCGCTAGGTGGGTGTGTATGACACCGCAGGTAGGTGTGTATGTCTCCGTGGGTGTGGATGACACCCTCCCCAATCGGCTCGCCTTCGCAAACGGTCCTGTCGCTTCCACCACCCCGGAACCTGACTCCTAACGATTTCTCACCCTCCAAATCCCCCATAATATCAATTATCTCAATTCTATTTAATACAAATCATGAAAATAAAATTGATTATTATTCCTAATAATTTCCTAGTGCAGTTGTTCGAAACGAGCGTCTACAGCCGTTTTCTCATAACATCCATGTAGAAAAATCATTCGTGGGTGCATCATCAGTCCTGAAAATTTTTTGACACGAAAATCTGCAGGAATGGCCCACATAATTTCTCATTTGGCTTAATTAGCTTAATTTAAAATTAATGACTCAATATCCAGCGGTCCCCAAACTTTTTGGGGCGAGGGCCTCACGGACATTTCGGCCCTCTTCGAGTGGGCCACATTGAAAAGGACCCAACATTTCCAAACCTTTATTTGGCCATCTGGCCATTAAAAAAAAATGAGCATCGAAAACTGCCCATTCCTGCCGCACTATGTAGTCGCGGAAATTCCAGCTGCTTAGAGTCGGGGTTCATATTAACGTTCCAGGCGCTGCTTTCCTACAAGTTGTATTTTCGATAATTACTCTCTTTTTCTTCGCCAGAATTTAACTTATTAACTTATTATTATTATTAACTTATTAACTTATTATTATTATTAACTTATTAACTTATTATTATTATTAACTTATTAACTTATTATTATTATTAACTTATTAACTTATTATTATTATTAACTTATTAACTTATTATTATTATTACAAGGGGAAAGACCCCCCCCCCCCCCCCCCCCCCCCCCCCCCCCCAAAAAAAGTCCCTCGTCTCTACGCCGCCTGCATATCAATGTCCCCTCGAAAAAATGGCCCCCTCGAAAAGAATGTCCCCCTTGAAACCATTCCCGGAAAGAAGAGAATGAAGAACATCGGCCTCTTCCCGGCTCATAACCCTTCCCGCATTTCCATCTGCCGGATTCACAGTCGTTCCCGAAATAGAATTCCCTTACAGGGGCTACTAGGCTTATATGCACTACCTCATCAGCACTTCATCTTCAGCACTACCTCATCAGCACTTCATCTTCAGCACTACCTCATCAGCGCTCTCTCTCATCAGCCCCATTTCTATATTATGAAGTCATATTTATAACAAGTTTATTGTTTAGGGAGTGCAACTAACAATGAGTGCACTTACTGCATGAATGTTGTATATTGGATATATAATTGTAAATCAAATATATATTATTAGAAAATATGTTGTTAGTATAATTATAAGAAACAATTTTTTTACTAATAAAAAAGGGAATAAGTATTTTTTATTTTAATAGTTTACATCATTGATCAGTATTATTTTTCATCATAGCATCCTTTTATATTACGTCAGATGCGTAGGCGGATTTCTGGAGGATGAGCAAAAATGAGATACAAGGTACTTCGTGTACGGTACTTCATATACTCCGTCGTTTACTCCTTCATTTGATCACTTTTTGCCATCTAAGTACTCGAGATAAGTAGGGAAGCCCCATTATATGTACAATGGGGTTTTTGCTCTCTAATGCTGCGTAGTACTCTTCGCATGCGGTACGGGGTGATTCAAAATTGTGGTGATGGTTGGTTGTCTGGGTCTCAGGGGAGAGGGTGGGGGGAGTGGTTTTGGATCACCCGGTATGTGGAGGTTTTGGGTTGAAGGGGGGGAAAGGGGGGGGGGGGGGGATGCCCTGATTTGCGGGCGGGGAGTCCATTTCCACCCCCTTTGTGCCTTGACGAACGGTAATCGCTTCCGCGGGACCTTACCCCCTGCTCCGTGCCTTTTCTCTCCCCCTCTCTCCGTGCCTTTCTTGTCTTTTTATGTTTATGCATTTCCCCGATTCTTCCCCCGGAGGAAATGACCACGAGACAGAGCCATGTTCACTCTGGGGCCGGCTCGCGAGCGCCGGACGCGAGATTTACGCGCCGGCTCAGCGGAAAGAATTCGTTCCATAAATATAATTGAGCACGGAACGCCGTTCCCCTGCCATGGCGGGTCGTATCCCGGCCGACATGCAATAATTGCGGGCTCGCACAAAGGACTTCGTCTCATATCGAGAGACCCTTGGCACCCGTCCAGACGTCGTATGGCGACGCGGAAAAGATCGGTGCCCCCCCGAACCATATTGCTTCCGAGCCATGTCGGCGACTGTCCTGGGGGAATCTCCTCCCAGGATGGGGATTCCTTTGAAAGAAAATCACCCCGGCCTTTTCTGTGAAAATCCGAAGAAACCTTTCAAAGTAAATAGGCTGAATCAGCAAAAGCCGACAACAAAAAAAATCGAAAAAATCGGCAAAAAAATCGGCAATATCGTCAATACCGATAATGCCGTGAATGTCTGAAATACATAATATATCAGCCAAAGTGACCATATTGGTAATATCGGCAATATCAACTATATCGACAATATTAACGATATCAGTAACATCGGCAGCATCAGCAATATCGAAATTATCAGCTATGTGGACAATATCGGCATTCTCCCCCCCCCCCACGCCTCATGGAAACTCATGTTTACACTCCTCCCCAGTCGAATGGTTATGCAAATGAGTGATGATGAGTCGTCTCCCCGTCAAGGAGGGAGACGCGATCCATTACTCTCCAGTTTCATCTTGCTTGCATTAAGGGGGCTTCGAGGCCTTCGAGGCCTTCGAGGCCGCCTGGCCTGGGGAAAGCCTTCTCCCCCCGGAGAGGGCCGATAATTGGACCAAATAACGACGAATCCGGGATGCCAATTGGCCAAATTACCCGGGGGGGGCTGAGGGTAATTGGACGTGACAAGGTCTTCCTCTATTACTTCCTTTGCCCATTAGGATCGGGGCGGGGCGGGGCGGGGGGGGTGATTTTGTGCGATTTGAACTTCGTGTTTTGGTTTATATTCTGTTCAAGTTGGGTTTAAATTTGGTTCATATTAGGATTACGTTTTTCCAAATTTCGTTTAAATTCCTTTAAGTTTCTTTCTAATTTTCCACAAACCTTGTTCAAAAATGGATATTATTTTATTTTCAAATTTGATTGCAACCAGTTGAAAACCTTAATATTTTGTTCAAATTTTGTTCCAATTTTAAAACTTGTTTCGAATTTGGTTTATATCTCTTTCGACCTCGAGAAGTGGTGAGTTCATCAGTCATTTTCCTCGTCGTCTCACTGTCATCTCATTATTATCTCATTGTCATCTCATTGACAAACCGCCTATAAATGCTCGGGGGTGATATGTGTCTCGTGTCAGCGCTCTGACGGGCGATGATTAACGATTGAGGAGCAGCTCGGGTTTCGCCATAGGACGTCAAAGGAATTTTTTTCCTTCTTCTCCTTTTTTCCCTTTTCATCATCCGCCTAATTATGTGTGGCTCAAGGGTGTCTAATCTGCCGAAATAAGCCGCTGATGGCTGTGGGACGCCTTACCCACTCCCCCCCCCCCCCTTCCCCCCCCCCCCCCCCCCTTTCCCCCCGGAAAATCAACTTTAAGACGTATGAGGGGCTTTGCGGAATATCAGCCCGGATGGATTAGCAAACGAGAACAAAGGCGTAGAGATGGCGTGGGCGGAGGATAGAGGATAGGGGAAAAAGAGGGACAACGGGGGCCAAGGGGGCAGGGGGGCAGGGGGGCAAGAGGGCAAGGAGGGGCACTTATGCCAGAAGCCGATTCTCTAGTCACAGACAACCATCCAACTGGAAAACATTAGGGTGAGAGGGGACAAAATGAACCCTTTGCCCCCGCACCCAGAAGAGTGCGGGACCATTTGCCTCCTGTTCTTTCCTACGCCCTCCTTCTGGACCTTTAAATGCAAGAAGCGTATGGCAGGACATGTTGGAACGTGATTGCGCTTTTCGCCCGCTGCTGGGTCTCGTTCCCTTCGTCGTTTCCGCCGTCGAATCGGTGCGGATTTGAATAATTTGCTCGAATTGCTTTGCATGCAAATGACTTCGCCATTTTCTCTCAATTTGGAAGATCCGGCGAGATCTTCTCGGAAGAGGCTCGGCCAATGGCAGGTGGCGAGGGCCCTGTTGCCACCGAGGTCGCGCCGCAACACAGGTCGCCCAGCAACCGAGGTAGCCCTGCAACAGGGCCAGAACAAAGAAGGAAAAATGATAGCCCTCTGTTGATAGCCCTCGGCCACCTCCTCGGTCGTATATCCACCATTATCTCCAGTCTCATATCATGTGGTACTCGCCCCCCCCCGCCCCCCCCCCCACAAATGACCCCCCGGGATGGCACCCCATCATGTCAAAAAAGTACCAGCCCCGGCGACACGGCTTATACCCCTTGATTTAAAGCAGAGCTTAGGCATTGTGAGACCAGGGCAATACCAGGGCAATTCCGTTTATCGGCCGAAAGAGGGAGGTCAGGACCCATAATCGTCGCAGGCGGATGAACCCCCCCATCGATCCCTCACTCTCTACCCATTATATATATACCACTTATCATATTTTCTCTGGGTCGTTCCCGCCCCCGCAGCGTCTCTTGGGGATTGTCACACGGTCGCGAGTTAGACCCTTTCCACACTGCATAATTCACATATCATTCACGGTCAGCCATGTTTCTCTTTCACAAAAAAAAGTTCCAGCCGGGAAAGAATAATACCGCTTCTGAGGAAGAACGGGAACGAATCGTGGATGTAACCGGTTATAAGATATAACAGTTGTTATTTTTCACTTCCTTGCAATGCAAATTTATAATCCGTATAGCATAAAATATATATGCATATAACATGTTATTTCGGATGAATAAAAAAAAAGTGTTTTCTATAGAAAAAATACAGCTTCATAAATGTAAAAGAAAATACGCATTGGCCATGCGATCGACACTGGTCGGTTACGAGGCGTTGAGGTGCGGATCAGCTGTTTATCAGCAACTAAGTCGTGCGATCCCCATTTACATTGTTTAGAGGTGGCTCACTCCACCTCAAGCGAGGTGATCTGTGCTCGACAGTCTCAGAATTCAATAAAATTTGGGAAACAGACAAAATTTGCGGTCTGAACTTCAAGCGGAGGTGAGATCCGATTTGGTCGTAATTTTGCAAATTTAATTTGGCAACGTGGCCGCCAAAAGCCCCAGATGCTGACTTCCTAACCGCACGGTTATTATGAAGTCCTGAGCTCAAGATACCGCAAGAGGGCGCTGCATGCCGATAGAGGGCGCTGCATTGTAATCATCCGACTTTGTTTGGTAATGTTTGTTGCTCAGAAATTGCTCAATTTCGAAGAGTAAATGATTTTTTTTTTATTTTCTAAGAGCACCCTTTCGAAACATAAACGTATTAAAATCGGTTGAAGGGCCGAAATTTGGCAAACTAATTGAATTTTGAGATGATGGAGCATGGACCATTACTGCGCTCAAGGTGTAATGATTCATCAGTAAAATTTGTAACGGGACGGGAATTTTTCTAAGAAAAAAAAAATCTCAACACCTTGTACGTGTCCAATATCAAGAGTCTATCTCTTATTTTTTGCTTGAATGTACGAATCTTACTTTTTCCCATAGAAAACGGAAGGACGTCTTTTTAAATATACAAGAAATACATTTATTCCCCATCCACCATTAAATCCTCGTAACTTTTTGGCAGGCCCAAATAGGCAATGTGGCATAGTCGCCCGCCGGTAGGCCACCCGTCTCCCCCAGATGAAAAATCCCTCGCGTAATTGGGCCCATGGGGGAACAGTGGGGAAGGGCTGAGAGGGGGGGGGGGGGGGGGGGGGGGGGGGGGGGGGGGGTAGGGGGGGGGGGAGGGGGGGGGATGAGGGGGGGGGGGAAGGGGTTACGCAGCGGTCACTGCCCTCTAAATGTAGTGAGTACGGGATTTTTGTGTTAGGGCTTGGTTCACCTGGTGCATTCGTCTCACATCATGGATACAAGACACAGGGAATGCAGTTCACCTAGTACAGTATGTGCACCTAGTGGATGCAGTTCACCTAGTACACAAAGGTGCAAAAGTCCTTGCCCCTCGCATAAGCCAACTTTCTGGAAGCATATCTCTGGAAATTTCTGGAGAGATTTTTTTTTAGAGAAGCTGAGGAAAGGTCTATATATACACACAGAATATTCAGTGCATCAAATTGATGCTTTCTGGCCTTGAAGAAGTCCATCCTCCATGAGATGCGTTTTAATCGCATCAAATTTTCGATGCGATTTGATTCTGGGTGCATGTGTCGCCGCATGTCATGCATTTCGACCTCGTTCTCCATACCATATCCAATCTCCGCTGCCCCCTAGGGAGAGGGGGGGGGGGGAGGGTGTTAGGAATTCAATCCGAAGACAATGGAATTTCGCTCGTCAGAACAAATCTGTGGGTCGCCAACAAAAAGGGCACAAGTTTCGATCCATATACTTCCCTTGACTGTGTTCCTTCTGTGAAATCCCTCTGTTCCGCTCGGTGGGGAAAACGATGCTTTTACTGAATTTCTTAATCTGATTTTTCACCCCTCCTAGGAAATAAATTTTTTATTTTCTTAGGGTAATTGTTCAAAGGCCTTGGAGAAGACTTAAATTTTCCCCCCTTAAAACTCTCAAAGAGAAAAATGCGACGCCGATGTTGATACAGAAGCACAAAGAAACTCAATTCGACGCAAGAACGACGATTGGAGTCGAACGGTATCAACCGACGAGACCTCCTACCGATTATTCGTCGATGGTCATGGAAATCCAAGAGGCGAGGTCGAGCGAATCCCGAAGAACAGACAGAAGATTATTATGTGGTGCGGCTTCGGTGTAACGGGCCTGGTCGGCCGTCATCGATGGCAGCAAGACGACGATAGAAGCAGTTCCTACTCGAGGAAGTTCCCGAAACTATCCCGATCCATCGAGAACCTTTGGTCGATCCTCAAACGGCGTGTCAAAAAGCATAAAATCTCGACGAACTGGACAGATTTCTGCTCAAAGAACGGAACAGATTCGACTTAGCCACTCTAAATCATTTGACAAAGTATCAACTATTATTTGTGATACTTTTATGCCTTTATTTTTTTTTAGACAGGACGTGCGGTGGACACGAACGACAAGGGACCAATTAGGGAGACACAGATAGGGAGGGGGTGCACGCTTGGCACAGGGCACCACATCTATATCCACAGTCCCTCAGACAGGGACACCCCTCAACTGCCCACTATGAGGCCAAAGTGGTTGCCCGTGACTGGCACGAGCGATTTTTAAGGTGAACTACACCCGTATCTCCTAGAGCGGCATGTGTTATTCCACTCCACAGGAAAGCAGCTGCCTGTCGGCGGAGGAAGAGCCCGCTAACGCGGACTCCGATCCCTCGCCTCCCGGGTTGCCACCCAGAAGCCAGAACCACTCGGCCACTGAACCACCGAACTTTTCTACCTTGTTTCATGCCTTATCTATGATTAAAATTGGTTTTGATATTCATCCCATTCACCCTGAGAAATACTTGAAATACTGGGGGTAAAGACTTTTGCACCTTATCGTATGTGCACCTAGTGGATGCAGTTCACCTAGTATGCACCTAGTGGATGCAGTTCACCTAGCGAATTTGTAAAGAACCCGAAACCAACAGAACCCAAGATGATCTTCCGGCTGTTCCAAGTCACTAAAACCAGAAAAGAGAGAAGAAATGTACTCCGCTCGCCCCGAATCGAATCGAGGAAATGTGGACTGCTTCTCTCAATTTGAATGATCATATTGGAGGTAACAAGGACTGAATCAGTGCTTTCCGAGGACTAAAAGGTACTCATCGCGAAAAGAACTATTGTTAAGGACTCCTCTTGTTAAGGACTCTTCTCGCAAAGGACTCTTCATCTTGGAAAGGCCTGGAGGTGTGGTTTTCGCTGATTATTATCGATCGCTCTTCGCGGAGCAACATGCTCCACCTTTGAAAGGACTCGATCTGGTCTCTCAAAAGGACTCGATCAGGTCTTCCGCGCGCAGCGAAGCATTTCCGGGATGGAAATTCTCCTTTTGTGCAGCACTGATTAAGTCCTTGAGGGGGTCCTTGAGGGAGGGCCTTGATTGATTCTCCTCATTCGTTCCTGACCCTTCGTTGAAACTCTCGAATTCATGTCAAGAGATCTTTAATTTGTTTGGGTGATAAAGACGGATGGGGATACGGAGATTAAAAAAGGATAGAGATTAAAAAAAGGCTTATCCCCAGAGATGAAGGAGAGCGGCGGAAAGAAAAGCGTTAATCATGTGGTATAGATTGGTTTAATCCCGGTTTCTGGCCCCGAGGGAATCGTGAAAGGGGAAATTGGATTATTTGGGGGACGAGATGGCATCGATGCAGGCAGATGCCATTGCGCCTGAGATCGTGATTCCCTCGATCGTGATTCCGTTGATGGGGATTCCCCCTGGATCTGGGGAGCATGCGGCCCCGTGGGTGTGGTCAATGAATCATGCATGATTTTTTATGGGCCTTGGGGAATGCTACGAATCACACACTCGTTTACATATGTGATGAAAATTTTGGGGACGTTTTGGGAGGAAGGGGGCGTTGTGGTTGGACGATGGACTCAAAAAAGGGTTTTTCTCCCATCTCTGCTGAAGCTTATCAATATATAACGATTACAAATGAGTGCTGCTTACTTTGATGCATTATGAAGCGAAACTTATGCATTCCACCTCTTCACATTGCAAGCGAGGAATTTATTCGTGTGTCAAAAGGCGGAAATTTCGGGGAATTTTACAAAACTTCTTTGGGGAGGGACGGAGGGGTCTCTGAGCCCAATTAAACCGCCGAATAAAAGGAGGATCTCGGATTGCTGATAAAAATCTAATATAACCTGTAAAATAACCTGAAACGTTACATTTCATGATATACGTCGAGAACTGAGAATGCATGGAGAATCCAACGAATTTCCCGGCTTATTGGGACGGAAAATGTATGACGATGAAGCAAAAGCATGCTTCGTCGCAATGAGATTGATTCGTCGCAATGAGATTGATTCGTCGCAATGAGATTGATTCGTAGCAATGAGATTGATTCGTAGCAATGAGATTGATTCGTCGCAATGAGAGTGATTCATCGCAATGAGAGTGATTCGTCGCGCTGGTATGTGAATCGTCGCCCCTTTCATATTTTGACGGGTAATCCGAAATCGACCCGGGATCGACACGACAGAGAAAAGACAGAATCGGATTTCGTCTTGGTATCAGCAAAGAACAGGACAAAAGAAATAGAATGAGACAAGAACAGAATGAAGAATGGGAGAAAGTTGAATAAAAAGCGACCTGGTGACAAAAGAACATAAAATAGAATAGGAAGTTTTTGAATAAAAAAAAATAATTGAGATGGGGAAAAAAATTGAATAGAAAAAATTTGAGACGGAAAAAATTTAATGGAAAGAGTTGAATGGAAAGTATTGAATATAAATAATTGAATGGAAAAAAAAAACAAAGGCTGTTGATGTTTTTATTATTTTAGGGGTGGCGAGTGACATTGCCAGCTGTACCGGAGTTGACTTGTGGAAACGGCTTTATGGACCTGGCGAGGAGGGTGGTCGCTTGCCAACACCCAAGTGGGAGCAAGGCCAGAAGGATCGTGGATGAATTGCTCGGTGGGGATGACAAACGGTGAGGGGTTGAATGGGTTGGGAGGTCTTGGGGAAGGTCGATGGGGGGTGGAGGCGTCGGTGGGGTCGATTTTCGTTTCATTTTCGTTTCAATTTTCATGGCAATTACTGTGGATATTGACTCCGGGTCAGTGGTCAATGCTGGTCAGAAAACGAAAAAAAGGCGATTTTCAGAGCCAAAGCTTTTTCCAGAGCGAGGAGCATGCATTGCCCTGCCAACCCTTTTTTGCATATTTTCCGGTCGAAGGGCAAATCTAAAGCCGAAACGTTGGCCTTCATGGCTTGCAGATAAGCTGGGACGCACATGCCCTTCCGCGTGCCCCCTCGTAACTTGCAAAGGGATTGCGATATTGACTCGGAATTGGATCGTACACACCGTCAAGGCGAGCATTCGCTCGGCCCTCGCGGCGCCTCTCGATCGCATCAGCTAATTAAAACATGCATGCGCTAATGAAAGAAGGCTCGGCGCCAAGAGCCGATCGGGTCAGACGGAGGATGCGCCTCCTCCCTCCTCCCTCCTCCCCCGCATTCCATCCGTTCATTCATTCGTCCATTCATTCGCTCATTCATTCGGTGGATGTCGACCTCCAGGGCTGCCGCGGAGGCATCTTCCCTTTCGTCTGTCACCAGTGGAGGCCAAGGCCGCAATGCTCCTTCACTTTCACTCTGACCTTTACATTTTCTTATTATTTTACCATACTTTGCATTGCATTATCCTTTTAACCTTTACCCTTGCTCTATCCTTAATTTGCTTTATCAGAGAACACTTCATGGAGTGGGCAGCAAATCCTCTTTATAGATCTTCTCTTCAAAAGTGTGACACTTCTGCTCTGAATAAAATTGTTTGCCAGGAATACCAGATATGAATCGATTTGGATCAAATTTTTCCTTGCGGTTTCCTGGACAACAAAAAAATTTATCAAGAGAGTGTCGATGCAGAAAAAATACCCATATCAATAAAGGTACAAAAATAAAGGTACATTTGGAACTGCGAATTTTTTTTTTAGCCTAAATTATGTTGAAAGCATATGCTCACAAGCTGGTGATGAAAAATTGATGATTACTTTCAGCGGCATAAGCTTGCATTGCATTACCATTATTTTTTACTTTTATCGTTATTATATCATTTCGCTCGCAAACCGACGATACGGATGTAATATTTCTATTTCTGCGCGAAAATCCGCATTTTATCTTCATAAATCCGGCTTTAAGGGGCACTTTGAAAAACTTTGCGGAGATTCATATCAGCCGGAAGTCACGATGGGCGCGCTTCTCCCGGAAGGCCTTTCGTTATCCCTAATCCCTAATCCCTAATCCCTAATCCCTAATCCCTAATCCCTAATCCCGAGTGGGATTTTTCCCCCGACAGCGACGAAGGCGGCGAATCGCGATGGATGCATAATTATCGGAAAATTATGAAATATCGCGGATGGTTTGGCGCTCAGTAATGGATGGATGAGATCCTGTAATGGATGTTCCGCGCCGGATGAGCTTCACTTCAACGGATCTGCTTGTGGGCCTTCTCTTCTAATTCGATTTCCGCTGAAATGAAGTTCAATGACCTTGTGCAAATTCAAGTTGGTAAAGAAAATTGGCAAAAAATGGCGCTGTTTCGCAGACTGATACGGAAAGTAATCCGAGCAGAAATTGCATGCTGAATTCCCCTGCAAAATATATATTGTGCGAATAAATCCTGAAGTGACAAAAAAGTTTGCAGGGAAATATGTGTGTGCAAATGATGGCCGGGGGAGATAGCTGCCATTAATCACGAATTCTGGTCATTGGAGACGAGGAGATTGCCGTGGATATTGCCATGCAGATTGCCCTGCAAATTGCTTCCTGACGCCACCATCGATCAACTGCGACTGGCAGGCCTTCGACGGCAGGCCTTCGAGGCCCATTTTCAAGGTCAGGCGATCGGTTCCCCCGGCAGTTAAACTTTATTGTTATAAAATAAATATATCGAGTTTATCGCAATCCGCTTGCAATATTTCAGACTTTATCTCTGTGAGCCGTGAGGGATGGCCGGGTGTCATCGGGGAATGGGGAACTTATCTTCACGAGCCTTCGCGGAAATAAATTGCCCGCGAGAAAAGGGGAAAAAGGGGGAAGAAAATAAAAGTCAAGGGAGGAAAGGAGCAATGTGAGGAGCAATGAGAGGAGCAATGAGAGTTGCAATGGGAGGAGTCCCCCGGTCATTAATAATTCCATTGGTGCATTCCTCGTCCGGGTCAAGGCCGGACCGGGTCCCCCTTCGAGGCCAGACCGGGCTCCCTTTCGAGGCTAGACCTGCCTATCTTCCCCCGCCAGCCTCGCATGTTTGGAGCGGATTCGCCGCTTCATCGCGACTCATTCTGTTTTCTTGGGATGAGACTTCTTTTTTTTCGGAGCTGACTACGCAGAACGGAAGAAGCTGCGCCGTTCGTGCGACTGAAAGTCCTGGAAAAATATCCACGAAGTCCTAGAGAATACCCGGGAAGTCCTGGAAAATGCCCAGGAAATCCTGGAAAGTACTCAGGAAGTCCTGGAGTAATTTTCTTCCTGAAGGTGACAAGACGTCCAATAACACGAATAGGAACAGAAAAATCCAATTCTGCCAACTCATGGCACAAGGCAATTACAGATCCGCCAGACCGCAGCGAGAAACTCGAGAAAGTGCCAATTGTTATTTAATTAATTACCGATTAATTGAGAAACAGGGGAGGAGGTGCGGTTTCTACGAATCAATATGGAAAATCGAGAGGAAAGAGGGGGAGCGAGAAGACTGCCATTTTTACGACCTGCAAATATTCAGAATTTGCTTCAGGCGTGTTTCAGAAACTGCTTCTGACATGTTTCAGGTTCTGCCTCGGACATGTTTCAGACTCCGCTTTTGCAGGGCAACCTTGAAAGCAGTCCAGCTCATTGCCGAGGTATAAATATAGGAAAGACTCGCGAATTTGGAGTCGCAAATCGAAACGGCAAATTGGCACATCAAATTTATTCCGCGCGAATTTATTCCTGCACATTTCTTAGAGTACTTCTTGCACAAAAGATATCTCATTCGATATGCAAATCAGCTTTCACCTTCAATATTTGCTGCCACCGCAATATCGGCCGTAATCGAGTAATTAATTGGTTGCCATGGTTACCATGTGCGAACTGAACGGGATGAATGGACAAAAAATAATTTAAACTTTTCTTCCCCGCAATTTGCCTCATGAATTGCAGAAACCCTCGGTGTCGCATGGCAAATTTCTGCACCCACGCCAATTCCAGAGTTAATTACGTTTATTTACATATCCGCAAAATTAACATATTTAAATCAAGGGCGATTTGTCATTATTCCGTGCTTTTCTCTCGGCGTTCAACTCGACAAATTTTCTTTGGGCAATTTTTCTCTGTCGCATTTTTTCCCTCTCAACCGCAAAAAAAGGGAAACGTGCAAAAAAGCGAGCGAGTGCTGCACTTTCCGTTCTTAGCAAACGTGCGAATTGCAAATCACTTCTGCTTCTATTACACGAAGGTTGATGGAATTTCGGTGAAATTTTATCTTTTCTAATTCACTGGATTCGGTCTGGGCCGGTGCCAGATGCAAAAAAAGTGCATTTTGCTCGTGCAAAGTGGAAAATCCGCAATTGCATATTCTCCTATTGCAAAAAAAAAATAAGTCTGATTTTTCCTGCCTCTCTTTAGCTTTTAAATACTAAATCGCTTCAGTTAATCATATGATATTCGAGGATATTGGCGATAAACAATATCGGCGAATAATAATATCGACGATGAACAATATCGGCGATAAACAATATTGGCGAATAACAATATCGACGATTAACAATATCTCAGCGTGTTCGATCAATGAATTGAGTTTCTGGCGACTTGAAACGGTCGAAACAGGTCAAGATGACCGCAACCGGAAGTAGGCGTGGCTTCCCTTTTAGTGACGCAATTGATGACGTCATCCTGCCCTCTAGATTCGCTCGAGGATGGAGCTCCGAAGCGATTGCTAAATTTTTTTTTTCTCGAGAGGTCTTTGCAGTCGTCTGTCAGCAGACGCGAAAATTCCGTCGTCACTTGTTCAGCTTTTATTTTGCGTGCCGAAAACCTCCAGGGTACATTCAGAATGATGCCCTCTGCCAAAATTCTTCTGGAAGGGAGATTACAGACTCCGAGAGCAAACGTCTCTATTAATTAAATTAAGAAAATAAATAAAATTAAGTAATTATTGAGTTGATTGAGCGGTTATTTACATCAGGGTATCACGAGACCAAAGCAGGTCCAAACCGGAGGCGCAACTCCTCATTTAAGTTCCTGGAAATCATCTTGCCAAAAGAGATTGCAAAACCTTCATGCAAAATTGAGCGAAGGAGCTCACCGGAGCATACGACGAGGACGAGCCATGCAAACGAGGAATAATGCATGTCGAGCAGCAGCGACGAGGCGGGAAGGAGGTCTATCGGGGCAAGTCTTCATCTCGGCGGCCGGTTGGGCAAGTCTTCATCTTCGCGGGTCGAGGCCGGCGCCCTCCCTCCGCGCACCCTCCTCCCTCCCGCCGCGCACCCTCCGCCCATTCTTTTTTATTGCCCCATTCCATCGCCATCGCCGCTGCCGATTCATCAGCGGCTTTCATGCAGCTGAAACACGTGATAAAATGCCTTGCAATGCAATCCGAGACAGTTTGTAGGGCAGTGGAAATTGGGTCAGTATTTCATGCAAAGAAAACCTTCCGCACCCATTCCAGGACTTCCATTCCAGGACTTCCATTCCGGGACTTCCATTCCAGGACTTCCATTCCGGGACTTCCATTCCGGGACTCCATGCGCCTCGTGCTGCTACGAAGTTCCTTTCCAGTACTGCACAGTACTGTGCGGAGCATCCCATTTTCCCATGAATGTAAAAATGAAGAAAATTTGAAATTACAAGGTGAGCCAAAAAAGAGTTATTTTTCCATGTGATTCGTACTAATTAAGTTCATGCAATTTCGAGGAGGAATGGTTCTAGACTTCCCTGATCTAGCGCAAATTATTCCAAGTAAATATGACCCATAAGTTTTGCGCAAAATTTTTTTTGCGGGGTGGGATATCAAAAGTTGCGAGCAGGTCGACAGAGGCTAGAGAAAAAGAGGGGGCTGTCAAGGGCGTTCTCGGTATTTATGGATAATTTATGTTCAAAATTATTTACGGTTGTTGCTTTTCAAGTACTCTTCCATAATAAAAAATAAGAAAGTAAATATAATTATCCGAATGTTTAAACGTACAATTAATAATGCAGAAGTATTTTCTGTTTTGTTTACTTTGCATGAATAGGTCACAAAAATCAAAGGTAATATTATTCTCCAAATGGTCTTTACTCGCTTCCGGCGGAAGTGACGTCAAAACGAGCAAGGGTTCCCATTGGGCGCCTCCAGGAAGTGACGTCAGCACGGACTAGAGTTCTCATTGGTCGCTGGAGTGGAGTCACTGTGGGCCAACTATCCGACTGAACATAACTGTGGGCCAACTATCAGGCTCATCTCACCTTCCAAGAGAGCTACGCTGTTTCCCAGTTCAGTTACGCCCTGTGAAAGTCTCTCCAGCTGTAACAGGCATGAAGGCGATGCCAGATGCGTGTAACGACGTATCCATGTCCCATTTTGGGGAGAAAAACTCCCTTGGAGAGTTGGGGAGAAATTGTGTAATTCCGGGCATTCCTCGCAGTTTATCATTAGTGTGGCACCAGCCTCTCTGCACCCCTCACTGCAAAAAAAATGTGCAAATATTTCCTCTCTTGTACGTTTGCCCTTCGTCGGTGCCTTTTTGGTTTCCCATCTTGCTGAAGGTTTCGCCGTGGAGTCTGCTCGCTCCAGACCCGTGCACGGTTTTCTGTAGCATTTTTAATTTAATTGGCTTGAATAATTAAATTGGCTTGGATAGTATTTTTCGCGTTCATTTTCGGCGAATTTTGCCGAGTCAGATTTCCTTAAATCGGTGGATTTTTTTGCCAGAAATGCCAGGAATGGAAACGCTGATGGACTTCCTAAATTTTAAATATAAAAAAAGGATTGCAATAAATTAAGCTCGATTCAACTCGATTTGGTTTTGTTTTCTCAGGCATATTTGGAATTTATCTGGAAGCTCTTCGAGAGGAATCTTTCGGAAAGTTCTTTATGGGCTTCATTCTCTTGCGCGATGGAATATGCACATTTCTAGGCAAATGTGATACGCAGCAAAAATTAAGGGGAATTTCTCTTTGAAGCGGAAAATCTACAGGGTACATAAGTATTTTTTATTTTGAAATAAACATAATTATTTTGAAATGCTTATAGCTCTTTTATTTTTTTAACGAAATTTAATGAAGTAAACATTGAATTACGCAACAGTAAATGGGGTTTGTATTTGTCTACACTTCCCATTGAAGTGGAAGTTGCTTAGAACATTGTTTCTGCATGGGCTTTCCACATTGCTCAAATCTTTTTACCAAAGAGCGTGATATCAAAATGGACGTGAAACTGCGGGAACTGAATGAACAATAATATAAAAAAGATTAAATTTGCAAGATTCGGCATGAATGCCAGCAATTGCCATGGATGCCAGCAATTGCCATGGATGCCAGAAATTGCCATGGATGCCAGAAATTGCCATGAATGCCAAGGGGAAAAAAAAGCGAGAAGGGGAGAAAAAGGGAGCATTAAAACTATTCCAACACGATGACATGAAAGGAGGCGTTTCGGGAGGCAAGCAACAAGGGAAGCGGCAGAGTAACTGGCGAAGTTTTATTTCGAGACTCCATTCATACATCCCTCAGCATCTCATTGCCCCTTTCAAGAGCCTCCTTCCCTTGAGCGCTTCCCCACAAGAGATTGCAGCGGAAGGCAATGCCCTGTTTTCAAGTTTGTGGACCGGGTTGCTATTTGCTCGCTTCTTCCTGCGTCGTTGTAATTGCGTTACAACGTCAACAACGTGGGGGGAATCTCGTTAAAAAATGTCGGCTTGAAAATTACCTCTTTCACATGACTTATTACTTTGAAATAAATTTCATATAATTATATATGACTTAATCACTTCAGCCCAATCGGATTCTTCGACCATTGCTATTGTTGCAAGGTCCTTCACACTGAAATTTAAAAAAATTTGCCGCTGCATGCATGCACAAGGGGAAGCTGCTTGGAGCTCTCCATCGGACCGACATGAACAAAAATGAATTTTAAATATCTTAAACTCACGCGAGCTCAACAAAGATGTTTGCCATCTGGATTGTTTGATGAGATGATCTTCGAAAAAAAATCTCGGGCACGATTACGTTGCGTTCACAATGTTGCTGTGTCTGTAACTTTTGCGTATTCGAATGAGAAGAGAAATCCTGAGACGGAAAATATTGGTGGCAAAAGTGAAGAAATTTGAACCATGTCGGCAGTAATTTACAGTCTCATGACTGGAAACGACTTGGATTTTATATTTATATATATATATATATTTTCTTTCTTATCGCATGGAAAACATTTGATCGCGCTTCAGTACTTTCACCTTCGGCTCAACGGTCAAATGTCAAAGCCAAGGGTCAATCACCAAAATGAAGGCCACCACCTAAACACATTCCAGGAATATAAGGCATGCATAATATCGTGCAGAGTGAATATGGCTTTTTTTTTTTTAACCCGAGGAAATCGTGGATGCATTGGTCGGCAGTTCTCCGCAAGCTTTTGCATTCTGGTTTCACGCTTTCTGTGAAATCTCCTGAGGCCTTGAATCATTACGTTTCCGGATCGGTGCTAGTTTTTGCCTTTTTTTTTTTTTGCTGGAGGAAAGCCGACTTCTGTCCTAGTGACTTGCGTTAAGTTTTCTCAGAAAACGATCCATCTTCTTATTAATGTTAAATAATTAACATAATTACATAATTAACCGCAGGAATGAGACGGACTTAGTGACCTTCCTTTCCTGAATATATTTCCTTCCAAAAAAAAATTTGGAAGGAAATATATTCAGGTAGCAGAAAAAGGAAATTAGAAATTCTGGAGAAAGATTGGAGATGAATCGTATATGAGATGAAGGATGAGCAAGAATGGTTAAAGAGACATTCGGAAGCTTTTTGCAAATTCTTGGAATTGTTTGCCGGCAAACTTTGTCGATTCCTGGAAATCGTCATATGTAGTTCGGTTTGGCGATTAATATCTAATATCTCTGTATCTTTTCATTCGCTTCACTTTCTCTCGGCCCGTCTGGGAGGCCGCCGCGGCCCACTGGTGGGTCGAGATGTGGGTCGCTGCCCTTGGATCGTGTTCGGTCTATATGTTCGCCTTTCGGGTCTATTTTCAGGTCGGGCCCGTTTTCTGTGCAATGGACGGAAAAGATGCAGGTAATAATTTGGTGTGTTCCTTCGTATGTCACGATAACGTGAGCAACAAATTTTTTTCTTTTGACGTTGAGAAGCTACAAGAGTTCTCGTATTTTCCTTCCGCGGTAATAATCGTAAATTCGGAATGACGCAATTGCAGGATAAAGCGGAAGCGCAACAAAAGAAGTGAGTAACGAAATGAGTGACACTTATTACTTGGAGCGTGATACACAACAGCATCAGGAATAAAGAGCATTAGGATGTGAATAGATAAAAATATATATGTATAAATGAAGGGTGAAATGGATTCACCGACAAAGAAAACTGCTAAAAGTGGGAAAAGAGACCTTGGAATGAAACGGAGAAAGAAAAAAAGATAATTTAGAAACCATTCCACGGAGAGCCTGCGATGAGAAAAGAAAAGGATTTGGGAGGCAAGTAACAGGGAGAGAGAGGAGGGTAATGGGGGAAGTTTCTTAAACGCTCCATTCATACATCCCCTAGCGTCTCTTTGCCCCTTTCAAGAGTCTCCTTCCCACGAGCGCTTCCAAGGGATTGCAGTGGAGAGGGATGGGAAGGCATTGCCTTCCAGTTGTGTGCGACGCGCGTGTTCTCCTGGCTTTGAGCTGATTTTTGTCGTCATCGGATGCACGCAGTTTTCTCGTCTCCTCGAAGCACTGAAATGGGACCGATCCACGCTGCAATCCTGAAGTAAGGCAGGTAAAATAAGCAGGATGAGCTGAAACGTTTAAGCCTGGTCAATGCCAAGGTCGTATCAGCCGAGGTCTCATATTAAGCCTAATGCACATTCAGCGACATGAAACTCATAACTGATGCACTGGGAGCAAAAAGTTGCTCGAGCCACAAAGCCGAAATTCCAATCTCGAGAGTGCAGGATCGAGTACACAGCTCCAATTCATTATGGGTCAACGCTATCATCCGGCTTGCTTCGTGATGAGAGTGGAAGAAATATATATTAGTGTGGATGAATATTTGAAGGAATACATGTTTGAGGGAATAAATATTTGAAGGTATGAATATTTGAGTGGTCCCATGGGTCACTGCGACAAGACGTCAGAGAATTTGCTTCACAAATGCGGTAGGAAAAAAAAACGTTGTCTTAATCCTTGGGAATAGAGGGACAGTAATTGGAAGAAAACTGAAAGAAAAGGGCTTAATTTGTTTTATTTTTGCTGTGGAAAACAAATTAGTTCGGTCTTCAAATGAAACTACATTTTATAAGGTTGAGGGCATTGGTTACTTCATTATCACTTAGGCGGGACGAAACTTTTCCCTCATTTTCCAACGTCCAACGTATAATATTTTGTCTTGCTGATTAAACTATGGTGGACGCGTGCGCACAAATTCCTCCCGGCGGCTCGAGAACTGATACAAGAGGGTCTATTCTGCGGTTTGCTTCCGTTTTTTTGCTAGTCCATGTTGCTCTCAAATTTTAATATAAAAATGTCAATAAGCTAATAATAATAATAAGTATATCCAGGGTTGGTTTCATGAAGGCAGACAAGAAAACTGCCCTGAATAAAAGACAAAAGATTAAAAATTTTGGCACCTAGCTAAAGACCTTTGGTGCAATAATTGACCTTTGCTTTTCAAGAGACGCAAAGGATCGGAATTTTTTTTGAAGAATATAAATTACATCCATTACACCCATTGTGATCTCAGGGATCGATGAAGTTCATTACTTTTATTTATTTTCCGACGCGGTGAAATGGATCTTGGGTAACCTGATGGTGAAGTTCCTGAGCGCGAATGCCGCAAATCTGTCGACTTGTCTCGCCCCGGGCAATTTAATCGAAATCGAGCGATTTAAATGTTTCTTACTTTTCATTCATTCTTAATTGAGTTCCAGTCGATTACCGTTTTTAACAAAGAAGCCCAAAATCTCCCGAGATTTCTCCACCGAAAATGATGGAAGCAGAGCGTTTTCCATTTAATGTCACTCTTTCCAGCTGTCACGGGCAAGAGCACGGTGACAAACAACGAGATTATCCCTGGGATCGTGCCGCAGATCGATCCTCTGTCATTTCTGAAGGGAAGCAGGAAAGTGGAGGTTCATCTGCCTTCTCTTTCCGCTCCGTCTGACTTCCCTCGTTCCTGCTTGGCTATTTGTGGCTATTTGTGGCTTGGCTATTTGTGGCTTGTTTCTGCTTGGTTATTTGCGACATGTTTCTGCTTGGTTATTTGTGGTCTTTGTGTTTCAGATCGTGCTTCGAATATTCCATCCAGTTGATCGTCTATGTTTCTTTTTTTTTCAATTCGCGATGTGGGGAATGCAGCAAAAGATTTCTCTTGAATATCTTTCTGTTTTGCAGTCATTTCACCAATTTGACTAATTTGCAGAGATGTATTCGCAGCAAAAATGCGAAACGATGTCGAACACGCGAACGCAGAAACTGAAATGAAGAAAAATGTTATGAAATGGTGAACATGGAATTTAAACAGTGAATGATACAATATCTGATACAATATCACATTCAATATCTGAAAAAAAAGCTAAAAATAAACGAAATTAAATTCAACTGAATGGTCGCCCTGATTTCAGGAAGTATTCGCCAGCGTCACATGCGCAGGTCGCTTCCTTCATATTTTCACTCTAATGGCCACAGCGGTCACGGGCGTGACCTTCACCTTTCACGTCCCACCTTTGGAGGGGGATGGAGGAACAGAGAAATCCCATGAGAAGGGAATCGGGGGTGGGGGTTCTGAATCCCCCCCCTTGGTTGCGCCACTGCCTGAAGCAGTACATCGGACTCGCCGAGAGGTGGATAAAAGATGGATAGGAGATGAATGTTAGACGGACAGTGAACAGGTGGACGTAAGACGGATAGAGAGGTGGATGCAAGGCGGATAGAGAGGTGGATGTAAGACGGATAGGGATGCAAGGCGGATAGAGAGGTGGATGTAAGACGGATAGAGAGATGGATGTAAGACGGATAGAGAGGTGGATGTAAGACGGATAGAGAGATGGAAGCTAAGCGGACAGTCGAGGGATGGATGTCAGGATAACAGTCCAGGGAAGATGCTGAAGCGAGCTTGAGGAGCTGAGGGAATGGAGTGCGTCGAGATGTTTATGCCTCGTCTCTGGCCCTTCATAATGCTGCCTTCTTTTGTTTGTTCTGTCCTCGACAGGGGCCTCTTCACTCTCTTGATTGCTTCCCTGTTACCCTGTTATCCTTTCATTTTCCTCACACATCTTTTCGTGCACTGCGCTACATGGGGGGGGGGGGGGGGGTTGATCGGCGCTTTCGCTATTGAGACATTTCGCGGGATATGCACTGTTTCTTTGCATAAATGTGTGGCATTAGATATGCGGGTGTTTTCTGCTGGTGAAGTGCATGTATGTGATTCACATTACCACTATCAGGATTCGTTTGTAGTTGCAACGACGCACGTGATTGCTTAAAATTTGTGAATACAAGGCAGGAATAGACCACAAGAGCGCCGATAGGAGAGACCGCGTGTAGCAAGGGCCGGGCCGGCTCCTACGGGAAAACCGCAGGTGCCCACCTCTTGGCTCAGTGGTGGCCACTAGCCTCCTCTCGTATTCCACGTGCCTGATCCCAGATGGGTCTGCCGCCTCGGCGAGACTCCTGTGGGACCCTCCACCGGTTGCCCTCCCACGTGAGGAGTGGAAGGCATGGCGCCCACCGCGTGAGTGCACGTGGTCGCCCCGCTTAGCTCAGTGGGTCGCCCAGACATGGAGGCAGGAGGACGTGATCCTCGCGCTTCCCTCTCCAAGATTTCCCACGACGATTTCCAGACGGGGAAATACGATGACGACGCGAGGGGCTTCCTGGCCGATCTGCAAGGAAGTAGGCGCTTCGATCCGGGTCGAGTTTGGGCTAAGAGGGGGTTTCGTAGTTTCGAGGCCTAACGTTAGGATGAGATTGTTCAAATTTTGATTAAATGCTTGGCCTTTCGGTGACTGGACGATGCTGGGAATTGTTATTTATTTATATGAACTTATTCGTGTTTCATTGTAAAAAGAATATATGAGAGACATGAGGTCGTGGGCTGTGGTGAAACTCACCGTTTGTTGTTTAGGGTTGTTGGTCTTTGGGCCCTGCAGAGTGCCAGGCCCAGAGGTAAAAGGAATTTAATTTTCTCTGAATAGGCTGGGATTTTCTCTTTTGACTTGTGAAATCTTCAAGTGCATTGTTGATGAAGCATGAATCAGGGATTTTCATCTCCTTGGTGATAGCAGGATGGAAGGGAACTGGTGCAAAATTCCTGAGTCTCGAGGGCAACTTGAGCCACGGTGCGAGTTTTTTACTCGGTGAAGTAAATGAGTAAATGTGCGGTTTTTGTCTGGTGGCGATGCAAGGGCTTGTGCGTGGCTTTCAGATGCTAAACTTGAGGAGATGAGACTCCAGGGAGCAACATCTTTAACTCTGTGACTAGCCTATTCTACCAAAAATAACAATTTTTGGAGAAGTAGGCCATTTGGAGGGAAGGGGTTTAGAAAGCGTTCGTTCTCGACTCGGCGTCTCAGTTCGGGTGGAAGTGCCTCGTGGCCTAACCGGGAGTCTTTGCGTTTCTTTCAGAGTTCGAAGGACTTGCTGCATCTTGGGCCTTGCACCCCGAGAACATCTCCGGGGATTTCTCTGGCTTGACCGAAGATCAGGAGGAGCTGAAATGGCTCGTCGAGGAGACCGTGTCTCGGTCCCCGGAAGGGGGGAAGGACTCCCTGAGCCTCGCGGTCAAGTCCTGCCTGCACCGGGTGCTGGAGACGGTCTTCGCCGTCGAGCGGACCCTGGAGACGAACGTGGAGTTCCTGACCCTGCGGCTGGACTGGGCCAAGGCCGTCGTCGACATGCTGCTGCTCATCGACAGCAGCGTCCACCGCGGTGCGCTAAGAACCGTGCTGGGGCGGCTCTCCATGTTCAGCCAGAAGATGACGGAGTGGAGTCTGCTGGGGAGCAAGGAGGCGATCCTGGAAGACGCGATCCTGGACAACTGCGTGCCGCTGTGCCACGTCTTCCTCGAGGGGAAGTATTACATCCGGGGGACGATCAGGGGCTTCATCGAGTCGTTCGCCACCGACTGGGCCGTGCGGCTCGCCACGGGCGGAGACGTCAACAAGGCCTGCATGGTTCTCAGGAACACCGTGAGTCGTGATCGTGCATCTGTTGTACTATCGCGTTTCCCACGTGATATAATGGTGCTATTTGGTCTGGCCATGTCTCTCAACAGGGCTTGGAGCCATGGGAAACTCTGACAGATATCTGGAAGCGGTCCGATGATTCTGTGGTCCGAGAAGAACTGCGTGATCTTTTTCAACGAGAGGCTCCTGCTGGAGTTTACAAGGAAGAAGATGAGCAGCATTTCCAGATGCTTCAGTACTTATTGAAGACAGTTACCAAGTATGAACTCAATTGAAAAAAGCAAGCTTCTGCATTTATAAGATGGTTTCTTTGTGTGTCCACATTCCATTTCTCATGTCTCTTCTAGCCCCGAAACAGTGCGGAATGTCACGTTGCAGACGCTGGAAGGACTGAGCGAGGAAGAGAAGCACACGCTCCTCCTCACTCATATCCCCTGCACAGGTCTCTGTTTTCACCCTTCCCCATTCTTTGAGACTATGTTGGGCTGGATATCATGCAGCTCTTTGACATTGAGCAGGTGAAGGCATGGTGAAATTTGTGCCTGGAGAGGCCATATGGCAATACTTGGTGAGAAGTGGCGACAAGGAAACACTCGTGAGGTGGATCACGACCGCTTCGGAAAATGCAGTCTTTCCGTTCTGCACGAGAATCTCTGAGGACATGGTGGAACTCGCCACGTCGTCTCAGGAAGCTCGCTGTGCACTAGCAAGGTTTGTTTTCTGTCTATGTCCCATTACAGGGGTAGAGCTTTGTAATAGCTTCAATTTGGAGTGGATGTGATAAGAATTCCTGTTATTGTCTTCAGTTCCAGATTGCTTAATGCTTTATTCTTCATGGGGTAGACTAGGGGTGTCAAACTGGCTGTCTGCAGGCCAGATCTGGCCCACAAAGCCCGTTTCAATGGTTATGGAAAAGTATTGCAAATTTTAGCCTGGTTGCATTAAAAATCAGGTGTTACATTTTTGTTGTGGCTCCTAATCACTCCTGAAGGCTTCCATCTGGCCCTCAGTCAGATTGAGTTTGACAGCCCTGGTGTAGACAAAAGATGCCAGAGTCAGAAAACAGAATGGTTTCAGATCAACGTATTTTCTCAACTTTGAATTCTGCATTCTGTGTCCAGNTCTCGAGGGCAACTTGAGCCACGGTGCGAGTTTTTTACTCGGTGAAGTAAATGAGTAAATGTGCGGTTTTTGTCTGGTGGCGATGCAAGGGCTTGTGCGTGGCTTTCAGATGCTAAACTTGAGGAGATGAGACTCCAGGGAGCAACATCTTTAACTCTGTGACTAGCCTATTCTACCAAAAATAACAATTTTTGGAGAAGTAGGCCATTTGGAGGGAAGGGGTTTAGAAAGCGTTCGTTCTCGACTCGGCGTCTCAGTTCGGGTGGAAGTGCCTCGTGGCCTAACCGGGAGTCTTTGCGTTTCTTTCAGAGTTCGAAGGACTTGCTGCATCTTGGGCCTTGCACCCTGAGAACATCTCCAGGGATTTCTCTGGCTTGACCGAAGATCAGGAGGAGCTGAAATGGCTCGTCGAGGAGACCGTGTCTCGGTCCCCGGAAGGGGGGAAGGACTCCCTGAGCCTCGCGGTCAAGTCCTGCCTGCACCGGGTGCTGGAGACGGTCTTCGCCGTCGAGCGGACCCTGGAGACGAACGTGGAGTTCCTGACCCTGCGGCTGGACTGGGCCAAGGCCGTCGTCGACATGCTGCTGCTCATCGACAGCAGCGTCCACCGCGGTGCGCTAAGAACCGTGCTGGGGCGGCTCTCCATGTTCAGCCAGAAGATGACGGAGTGGAGTCTGCTGGGGAGCAAGGAGGCGATCCTGGAAGACGCGATCCTGGACAACTGCGTGCCGCTGTGCCACGTCTTCCTCGAGGGGAAGTATTACATCCGGGGGACGATCAGGGGCTTCATCGAGTCGTTCGCCACCGACTGGGCCGTGCGGCTCGCCACGGGCGGAGACGTCAACAAGGCCTGCATGGTTCTCAGGAACACCGTGAGTCGTGATCGTGCATCTGTTGTACTATCGCGTTTCCCACGTGATATAATGGTGCTATTTGGTCTGGCCATGTCTCTCAACAGGGCTTGGAGCCATGGGAAACTCTGACAGATATCTGGAAGCGGTCCGATGATTCTGTGGTCCGAGAAGAACTGCGTGATCTTTTTCAACGAGAGGCTCCTGCTGGAGTTTACAAGGAAGAAGATGAGCAGCATTTCCAGATGCTTCAGTACTTATTGAAGACAGTTACCAAGTATGAACTCAATTGGAAAAAGCAAGCTTCTGCATCTACAAGAGGGTTTCTTTGTGTGTCCACACCCCATTTCTCATGTCTCTTCTAGCCCCGAAACAGTGCGGAACGTCACGTTGCAGACGCTGGAAGGACTGAGCGAGGAAGAGAAGCACACGCTCCTCCTCACTCATATCCCCTGCACAGGTCTCCATTTTTCACCCTTCCACATTCTTCGAGACTATGTTAGACTGGATATCCTGCAGCTCTTTGACATTGAGCAGATGAAGGCATGGTGAAATTTGTGCCTGGAGAGGCCATATGGCAATACTTGGTGAGAAGTGGCAACAAGGAAACACTCGTGAGGTGGATCACGACCGCTTCGGAAAATGCAGTCTTTCCGTTCTGCACCAGCATCTCTGAGGACATGGTGGAACTCGCCACGTCGTCTCAGGAAGCTCGCTGTGCACTAGCAAGGTTTGTTTTCTGTCTATGTCCCATTACAGGGGTAGAGCTTTGTAATAGCTTCAATTTGGAGTGGATGTGATAAGAATTCCTGTTATTGTCTTCAGTTCCAGATTGCTTAATGCTTTATTCTTCATGGGGTAGACTAGGGGTGTCAAACTGGCTGTCTGCAGGCCAGATCTGGCCCACAAAGCCCGTTTCAATGGTTATGGAAAAGTATTGCAAATTTTAGCCTGGTTGCATTAAAAATCAGGTGTTACATTTTTGTTGTGGCTCCTAATCACTCCTGAAGGCTTCCATCTGGCCCTCAGTCAGATTGAGTTTGACAGCCCTGGTGTAGACAAAAGATGCCAGAGTCAGAAAACAGAATGATTTCAGATCAACGTATTTTCTCAACTTTGAATTCTGCATTCTGTGTCCAGTCGAGGGCTATTTCCATCTGGAGCCCGCAATGACTTGCAGACCCTGCTGACTCTGGTGTGCGAGATCTCCGCTTTCTCCCTCACCCCAACCCCTTTCCATTGCGAAGGGACTTGGTACCCTTGGGATCTCTTTGTGGAGAACCTCACTTCCTTCATCGTGACAGAACAGCTTCAGCCCGTCTTTCCTCTTGTCATGGCTGCCCTTCACGTGAGATCTCGGGGCTCAGCCACCCTTTTAGTTGATGTGATTCCCGTATTGCTCATGTGAGGGATCCACTTGCCATTTGATGATGTCCTTCCTGTTGTGAGACTGGGTGAAGTAAATCCATTGCTAGACATTTTCCTGGAAGTGGAAAAGAAATCCTTGTTTAAAAAAATTTGGGTACCCAATTAGGATGGAAAACTTTAGGCTGGGTCTCACACAGAGCAAGATGGGCTGATACACTTTCTATACAGCATTGTCTTGTCTGCTTGGTGAATATTCTTGGTGGAGAACCCTAATTTATCTAAAAACAGCAGAGCAGCCTTTACATTTTGCTTTGTGTTGAAAATTAAAAGGCAACCATAGCACAAGAAAGTGGAATTGTCAGTTTCACTCTTATTGAATGTAACTTCATTGAATGTAGCACTATTGCTGGCACTTATTGAACCCGTGTTTCTGATTCATTAGAAATACGGGAAGTTTCCAGAATCAAAAGACATTCTACCCAAGACTGCCAAAACATTTCTGGCCTCAGCTGTGAGGCTGTGGCAGGACGAGGGGAACCCCGAGGCCCTGGCCAGCTTCATCCGCCATGGATTCCTCCACAAGAGGGAGGAGAAGTGGATCGCCCCGCACCTCCTCGCGCTCGGCCTGCTGTGTCCTGCGCAGCCGCAGAGCCTCGACGGGCAGACGTGGAGAAGCGTGAATAAGTTCAAGGGATTCACCCAGGATGGGTCTTCCTCGCAGCCGGTCACCCTTTCGGAGTTCCTCCCTCCTTTGCCTCCTTTGAAGGACATGTGAGTCTGGCTTATGCTCTTCAAACATTTGGTATACTTGTGGTAATTTTTTACTATGTTTACTTTATATGAAAAAACTTGATTGGACGTTAAGCGAGGTGGTTGTTGTATACGGCTTTTCTCCTTTTACAATAATTTGGTTCGTCAAGTAATCAAGTAATTTCATTGAAAGAAAATATGCAACATTTTACCATTTAAGATTGTCGCCTGTAATATTAATTGGTCTAGGTCAGTTTTTGTGAATCCTTTTTTTTTTTTAGTATTTTTTTTAACATAAATATTTCTGTTATGTGACTCAACATAATGGATTTTGAGATCATTTTAATGGGCTCTCGAGCAGATCATGCTCCTTGGCGGAGCTGGCCGGTCACCGATGGAGCGCTCCGAAGCCCGGGAGACCCGAGTTCTTCCTCGACAAGGACCGACCTTCCTTCGCCTTCCTCGCGTCTCTTGTGACTCCTCGGTGAGGACGATTTTTTTTGTCTTGTAGGAGTGTCAAAAAAGTTTTGCAAATAATTTTCATCTCAAGAACCAGAAGCTCTACAATCATGTAGTTTTTCATTAGAAGCCTTTGTTTTCGCTACGTCAGGATTAATATGGTTACAAAAGGGAAATTGTGTTTCTGTTCTTCACCCTTTTTATAGGTTCATTGACATTTCCTTGGAAGTTTAGTGGAGGCACATGTTAAGTTCTGTTTTAGGCCGGGGAATGCTGTAAAAGGGACCGAGGATTTGCAAAGAAGCTCGTTTGAGCAATGCGTCATCAATTGCACTTTTGTACAGGTGATTCAAAGAGTTCCGTGTTGGCGGAGATAGCACAGACGGTGAACCCGTTTTGACATGCAACCAAGGTTCTCTGAGAAACCTCAGTAGCATCGTATTTTTGACCGATGTTGGCCCAATTCTGCAATATTGTTCCAACATCTTGTGCTACTTTGAATTTATTATTTGTTTAATTTCGCCTTCATTGCTTCAGTTTCACCGTCACAAATTTAAACAACTCACACGCTGTTGTGAGCTCTGGTGCATTATTCCCATGCACAATGTTGGGCAAATTGTAAGTCTCTATTATTCGGAGTAGCGTTTGCCCAGCACTCCAGCTTTGTTGTGTCAATGGGGATATGTCACTGGAGAGAGAAGCATTTAGAATTAATGGTAATGGTAATTAGTGGTAATGCATTGAATAGCATTACCACTTGTGAGATGAAGACAAGGTTCTCGAATTACAAATGCCTAATATTGTGATATTTCTAGTCAATGAGGTATAAACTCATTTGCAAATATTTTATTAAACAACATTTGTTTATGCAGCGGTCCCTCTGGTAGCTCAAGGCGTTGGTCACAAGGTGACTGCAGGGATTTGGTATCCCTAATCCATTAATCCTAATCCCTCTCATTTTGAGAGGTTCTGTATTCAACTTTCCAGTCCTTTCTGGACTTGCCAGGTTGTGCAGGAGAAATTGTCCTGTGTGCCGGTGTCATTGCCTCTGGCCAAAGTGGGAAAAACGTGTAAATAATGTGCAAGATAATTAAATTCAAGCATGATTTGATGGTTTTTCTCCCCTCTGTTTACAGTGATTAGGACAGGCACTGTTTGATGGGACCAGTGAGATAAATATTGGTCATTGGCTCTATGCTGTCATTTGTTATTTCTTTTTGGATATGCAGGCAAATTTTTCCTGCTGGTAAGGAAACTGCACAACACAGAAAATTCATGCATTATTTTTCTTGTCAGTGGTGACGGAGGACTCAACCTGCACAGCTCTCAATACGAATCCCAGGTGACTCTGCGAGCGTTTCAGGAAATGTGTCGGCCCTCCGGTCCGTCCGGCCACGTCGTCCCGGTCCCACCCGTGCCGCACGGTGGGTCATGTGCCTGTCTTTCAGAGTTCTGAGTTTTCTAACTGAAGTAGAATATTAGGTAAGCATTTTAATTTTTTGTATTTTTGGGGAATGCAAGACTCTGGGTCCATGTGAAGGAACAAGCTAATGTATATTTTAGGATTTTTCATGAAGATTTTTCAAATTTATGATGTGATGGATTCACTAATTAATTTTTTCATTAAAAAAATCATGGTTTTTGCCAACTCTGCTCAAGAGGTTTCCTTGAACAAATTCCTCTTTCCAGTAGTACTTCTTACTAGTACTTAGTTGTACTGAAGATAATCCATCTGGTTTGTGTTGTGTTGAATAAAAAGTGGGTGTTTGTTTCATTGTCTTTTTTTGCTGACTCAGCTGTTCAGTTGCTGTCAGCTTTGACTTGGATATGATTTAGTTTTGAGAAATGTGAAGCTGTAAAAAACTTGAAAAATTTTTGAGAAAAATGTATCAAATTAATAAATTTTATTTTCCTTGTCTCCTGTAGAAGTGGGAGATTGGGGAAATGTGTCTTGGGAGGAGATTGCTATCGACTGCGTTCGATCTCGGAACCGGCTCCCCCAAGTGTGCCGCTGGGCCGCATCTCGGAACCATTGGCCGCTTCTCGTCTCCCTCTCTGCCGTCTTCTCCTTCCCGCAGGATCAAGTAAAAGCCCTTTTCTACCGTGGCAATTGTTCTGAATCCAAAATGAAAAGTGTGGGAGGAAGGCCATTTCCCTTCCAAATAGTCAATTTGAGGAATGGAATGTGTTGAAAAGCTGAAAAGGACAGAATTTGACCTTGGAAGAAATTTAAATTCTCGAACATTTCTGTAATACCATAATCATTACAGGTGATAGAGTGCTTGAAGGAACTGCCAAGTCGAGTGCTGGGAGAGAACTTGGAATTCGCCCTCGGGATCCCTCTGAAAAGTGAGACGCCTTCCGCAAACACGTCTCGTGGTCGGCTCTACTCGCGGATCGGCGTTTCTCCCGAGAAGGTACGCCTGTCCCCTTTGGGTGACTTCTTGCATGTTAAATGAAGCCATCAGAATTGTGGAAGTGGGGGAGGGTGACATTGTTTGAGACATTTTCTCCAGAAGTCTCAGGCTGTTAGCAGGTGACAGCTTGCACACGCAACAGTTTTGCATGTTTCCATGTCTTTTGTGATGAATGCCTGTTTTGGTGGCATCTGGGATTGCCTGTCAATGATGTCGTTCTGTGTGGCAGCAGCGAGGACGAAGTGATTCGAGGCAATTGCACGTACGCCCCATTGCGGAATGGATTCCCTTAGCGATCCAGAATTTCTGAGTTGATCTCTTGAGACCCTGTTTTTTTCTTTTGAGAAAAGACTCAAATTTGAAAAAAAATTGAAATGTAAAATAACAATTTGAAAATTCAAATATATTCATAATTTCATATAAAACTGAATGGATTACGTCACATTGCAAACAGGGAAACAAATAAAATACATATTTACTCATTCTTGAACTTTCAGCAAATTTTTCATTATGAAGTATGACTAAGAGGAGCAAGCAACTTCTTCGCAGTTTCGTTTGAGTAGTCCATTATATGTGACAAGTTTCCATGAATTTTCAGCAGTTGCCAGTGGCATTATCACAGAGTTACAGTTTTCTATTTTTATAACTCTTAATTTGCAGTAAAATGGAGTGAAAATCTTTTTACCTGCCTCCAGAAATGGTTGACATTCCTAGCAAAGAAGAGATGACTCCATGTCCGATTGACTGGACACAGAGGCTCGAGAGGCTCGACTAGCAATGCGGCACTGCTAAGAAGTGGGGATTTATTTTGTTGCAGAGTGTATCTTTCAACTTACTGTGGGGTTTTTCCCCAGCATGCAGGAATGTTTAATTTGCAGAGATTTTACCTGTGAAGTTTTTCTTAAATTCCCCGTGCGAATCCTTCCAGCTGCCGGGCTCGGGATTCGGCAGTCCTGGCTCCAGCGACGCAGGGAGCCTGTTCGAAGAACTCGCCTCGGACGCGTCCCTGGCGAAGCCGCGGATCCCGGGGAGTCCGTCAGACCTCTTCGCCACGATTCTCGACGCCCAGCACGACCCTCGTCCCGGACCCCGTCTCCTTCGACTGACCTTTGACCTCAAGAATCCTTTGCTTGCAGTTCTTGCAACCTGCTTTCAGGTCAGTCCACCTGAGATGTTTGCTTTCCTTTTAGAGCAGGTAATTGGCTTAGAAAACTCGCATCTGATCTATTGCGATCGATAGAAATCTCATTAAAGTGGGACCACTACGCATGGAGAAAACCCGACTGTCCTACCCTCTTATCATTGTTTACTGGGCCCTTACTGGAAGAGCTGAATCTGCTGGACCGTTCCACCTGGAACGATGAAGTATGCACCAGTCTCTTTGTGTTGGGGTAGAAGGCTTATTGTAATTGTAACTTTGTATATTTCTTGTTGAAGAAGTTAAAATGAATATGTGGCAATCAAAATACATTGGCCAAATTAAGCTAAAATTGACTACTTAATGGCCAGACAATGGTTAATGACTTGTGGCAATCCTGTTAGGTGATGAGAATCTGCAAGTGGAACAAAGGCTGCATGCCATGCATCTCTGCCATGCCCATTAAGTTGGGGGAGGGGATTATTGGAGTCTGCTTTTCATCTTTGTGACTTTAGCCGTGACATCGAAAGGCAAATGTGAAGGAATTGTTTGTGTGATGTGTAGAAAAAACTATGAGGCTGAACTGGGGAACTGGGATTGCTGCAAAAATTTGTCTCATTTGAGGAGGGCAAAAAGACTCCACGATTTAAGTTCACTAGTGAACCAGTTAAGTAACTAAGTTACTTAGTTAAGTTCACATGCCTGTAAATCATGAAAATAAAAATGGAAAATATTCATCATGCCACACTGGTGCTAATAGTGAGACTTTGCAAACTCAAATACGAAGTGCTTCCCCTCAGAGGTCCAGGGAATCTGATTTCCTTATGGTTCTTTGCGAGATTTTCAGTGCAAAATCATAACCCTGGGGAGTAGTCTTTTTCTGTGTGAAGAAAAATCTTCTTCTGTACCATCTGGACTCTTTCATTTACCACAACAATGTAAATTTTTCATATAGTTTCCATGTACTGGTTAGTTTTTGGCATCACTCTCAACTTGCTTTCTCTTTTTCCCTACCTGTCTTCATTCTGACTTGCTCTGCTGACTTCATTGACATAGCATTTTGTCATTTGAGTTGAAAACTGTATTGAACAGTCAGCAGTAGGCAATGTATTTTATTTTCAGGATTTAATTATGAGTTTGCCTTCACAGTACCATTAACAACCCACATGGTTGATGCAAAAAGGATTCTGCTGCGAAGATTGTAGTCTCTTTGAGAGTCAGTTTACTAAGCTTTCAGTATTTGTCAGCCTGGAAATGATGCCAAGAATATGGGTTTGCATAGGATGTGGATTGGGTGGACTGTGCATGCTGCTGGCTTGCGGCCTCCTTGGGTCTAGAGAAGCCGGTGGAGCCGTGGGGCTGGGCCACACTCACTGACCAGTGTCGTCTATGCGTCCGCAGGGGACACTTGAGCACGCTTTACGAGGCGTTTCGAATCTTCCTCCATGTGAGCTACTTGCAGTCTTGTGACTGCTGCTGCAATGCGCTTCTGTGTAGGACTGATTGCAGGTGGATGTGCTCTCAGGGTTTGTCTGCTTATGAAAATGATCATCTGTTTCATAGAAAGATAAATGTAATTTTATGTGAATGGGAGAATTTAGCACTTCTAATCGAAAATAAAAACCATGAGCAATATAATGAATAGTTTGAAAGAATGGGTACTGCCTTGAGATGAATCATGGCCTGCATGAGCTGTGAGTAAACGAGTAAATTTTCCTGAACCAACTGCAAATTCCTGCATGAGATAAAGTACTGCAAGTGGAGGGACAAGGAATGTGGGCAATGGAGAAATAAGGTATCCTGGTGTCTCACAATTAGGACTATCCATTGACAACCACAATCCAGTACCTGCAGGACTTCTCCCTGACGAGGACCGTTTCACCTGGGTCCCCCATACCTGTGAGTGCACATTTGTCTGGTGGCCTTTTGGGTGGGTGGATGTTGTGTGACGATGAGATGTTCCAAGGCCGAAGGAGGCAACCTGTCGAAGGAAGAGGAGGATTGCTGCTACCAGATCCTGTTGGAGTTCCTCAGCCATGAGTGTTTCTCATGGGAGGAGTGCTCCACGCTCCTTGCTTCGTTCCGTGACATTCTTCCTGACCAATCTGCAGGTTGGATCACTTGTATTGTTATGCGTTAAGTCTTGTGCATGATTCTATATTTGAAATTTTTTACTTTTCTAGACAGGTTTACACTGGATTCTAAATCCAGTTATGGTTCTGGTACAAAGTCTTTTAGGCTCTAAGACTTGGTAAGATCTATGCTCTGTGGCAGCTGTAACTTGTGTGACAAAGAATATATTGGCTATCGGTAATCCCTCCTGGGAGACAATGTTTCATGCAACACTTTCTTATGGAGAGCAGAAATGCTGCCTGGGTTGTCAGATTTTTATTTTCTCTGGCTTTGGAAAATTTTCAACTGGTACTTCTACTGTCTCTACCAATGCCATTGCATGTCTCTGCAATTCTCGAAAGGTTTTCAAGTTTTTTTTTTACTTTGACATCATCTAATTTTTCCTCTTTTATATTTTGTTGGGGACTGGTACTGCTTTCAATTTTTGCATATTTTAACACCGATATGGTTCATTTAAGAGGCTGAAATTTGCAAGTAACATCTGTCAAAGGATCTGTTGGAATAGATTAATTATTTGAATCACGAGACAAAAGATGAAAACTAAAACTTTCATGCATTTGAAAGAAACAGGTTTCTCAGAATTCCTTCATTGCTGAACTATTTTACTTGGGTCAAGCCTGCGATGTTAAAGGAAGAAGGTTCTTGCACCTTTTTACATCAGAAGTTTGAGTTCANTATTGAGTGATTTGCAATTCCTGGAACTTCTACAAAAAGCTGTTGGTGATCACCACAAGATAGCCTCTGCAGAAGATTGACTCATTCGTTCGTGGGTTGGCATTTTCAGAGGGAAGGCAATGGAATCAAGCATTTTTTCTTGGACTTTGAATTATGTTTATTTGTCCCATTTGCCTAAGGGCAGAAAGATACATCTGATATTGCAGAATATCCTTGAGACTGGTAATTAAGCTTTTTCTCCTTTTTTCTAGGATCATCCAGGTTTGCAGGATGTAGCCTACACTTTAAATCACAGAAGTGCTAAATTCAAGTTGAAAGGTTCAACTCAAGTTGAGGGGCTATATCCTACAGTTTGCGAATAATTTTTCTATGAGATAAAATTTCCCCCTTGTTAGAGTGCATTATGCAGCCATGAGACATTGATGAGGATTTCCCAGTCCCATTGAAGCTGCATTCTCTGGTCACATTTATCGCTTGATGATCTGGACTTTTTTGCTCAATCAGACCTGAAAGAGCTGGAGAAGCTGAGCTCATGTCTTCACTCGTGGGACACGAGTCCGCAGGATCACCCCGATCTCTTTGGCTCCATGGAGGCAAGGAAGGAGAGAAGCCAGGAGATCTGGCATCGGTTTCTACAAGCCGGGGACCTCGAGCGAGCGCGACGACTCGGCCGCATCTTTGGTTTCCCGGGTGACCAGATCGCTACCGTCCAGGTTGTTCTTGTTTTGTCATATTTGGTGCACAGATTTTACGGGAGTGAGTGGAATTGAGTCTGTTGTGCAGATCCTGCGGAAACGGGCAGTGTTGCCGGAAGGCACCTGTCTCAAGGCGTGCCTGCAGTTCTGGATCGACGAGGTTCGGATCCTTCCAGCCACCCTGATTCAACAGGATCTCTCTCATCTGTCTCCATGGGAAATGTGAGCTTGAGATGCCTTTAGCCATTCTCTTTGTGAGTGAGGATGTAAGACTTGTGGAGCCATTTGTGCCAAACTCATTGTTGCTTTTCAACAGTGAAGGTGATTCAGTAATACTCTACATAATTCTTGATGTGGCCAAAGCCATCATGCAGGAACTCAATCTTTGGCATTTCCTGGAATCTGCTCTCAGCAACCCCTGCCATGGTGAAGCTCACGAATAATGCATGCATGTGGGTGGGGCTTCTACGGACTCCACTGACATGCATGGAAAAGTGCACTGTCACGCTAACTTGAGCTGCTGGAGGAGGATTGTAACAGTCTTCCTTGACCAGAGCAGATTTTGGGCAAGATTCCTTGCAGTTGCCATTGAGACTGATTATGAAAGGCAGAGTCCCCCTCCATGGAGTGGCTACAACATGTAGGAAAATCAATACAGAATTCATACCTTGGATTTTAAAGAAAATGTTATGCTTTGTGGGCACTTCTTACTTACACACTCTCATCCTACAAAATCACTTTCTCTATCTGTTCAATCTGTTCTACAATCAGGTGATATGAAGGAAGATGAGACATTCCAATAACTCTTTTCCCAGGACAGGTATGAGCTAGAAGTTTTCCACAATATTGCAGCTGCATATGTCAATATGAGTGGCACAGAATGGCAGAGAATTTGGCGAGTGACAGTGGTCTTTCCCCTTGCAGTTGTGGGGGCCTTGATGTTTCCTTGTGCAAAAGTGAAAAAGCTAAGTTCGTTTCACGGAACTGGTGAATGTACATTTTCAAGTTGTAAGCTGAAAAATGCCCAATGAGGAAGGGGAGCAGATTTAGCCAGAGGACTGCAGAATGGGACTTTGTTCTGGATTGCACAAATTAATTTTGCAAATCCCTGAGACCACATGAAATGTCTTCAAGTATCAGAAGGAAATCTTTGATTCTATTATTTCGCAGAAGGAGCTGGCTTCTTATCTCTTCGAGCAGTGTTCCAATGGCATCATTATTATCATTGCACCAAAAGTAAATGTTGCCTGAGAAACTTCTTTCATCAAATGGGAGGCCTGACATAAGCCCCACTCTCATTTAGACCGAGTCTAGAATTAGATCTTTGCTCCTGAGCTCCAGCATAGGATTAACTGCATTGTTTTGCACTGTTTTGTTTAATCAAGATGTTGAACTGATAAAGTGGATGATGTCTGTCTCTGATGGGTCATAGAAATCTTCCAGTTGGAAGAAAAATGGATTGTTGCATCAGAAATGAATACCAGGTTCTGGCCCCTCAGATCTCTTGGGTGTCGCCTCGGAACTCAATTGCCGAGCGTGTTGCGAACCGTGTTGCTTTTAGACGTGCTAGTTGAGGCTCTTGACCAGCTCATGTCAAGAGAGGAACTTCTGAATTCTGTGAATAAGCAATGGCAACTTGTCTAAATGATCCTATGATTGAGAAACCATTTTTGTTCATTCAAATTAGGGCATTCATTAGGATGAGGTACTTGAAGGTAGAATGTGCAACAAGAGCAGTGGCATTTTAGGTGACGATGTTCGACGGCATAATCTGGCCCAGGAACGCTCGACTGTGGTTTCATTTCTTTCTCCCAATTCTCCTGGAGAGTCATCAACAAAATATCGCTTCATGATGAAGTAAATCTTATATGAAATACCGATTGAGTTTCCCTGCTGGTGTGATGCTGTGCCGGAGAAATTGTCATGTGAAGGAACTGAAAAAAACTTTCAAAATTTTAAAGGTGGAATTTTAAGGCCTCTCAGATATCATGGTCAGAACTTGTCAAAAGTGAAAGTCAAGAGTGAAAAGCTCAAGCTTCATCCCATAAGGAAGTCAAATTGAGTTTCTCTGACCGCCATGGATCTTTCTTATGACTTGTAATTCCTTGGCAAGCACCCTACCCTTATAAAATTACTGTGAAATTTTGGTCAAACATTTCTTTTTTTTAATGTGAGGAAACATCCCTCATCACTTGAATATCTTTCTCATTCTTTTTCATAATTGAAAGAGCCTGTCCAATTCCTTCTTCAAGAGACTGGCCACGTAGAAAGTTCTTTCTACGCTCACAAAATAGTGCCGCTGTCAGCTCGTGGCTGGAGACTCAGGTTTGAAAACCAATCAAGTCGGGCAATTATTTCTTAGTGCAATCCCTGGGTGTTTGGAAAGTGAAAGATGATGGCATTCTGTTATGAAGGTCCACCTTCCAAATATCCCATTTTCTGTTGCTGATCTCTTTGCGTGGGATGTTAAGAGTCCCTTTTTGTAAAGTTGACACACATGTGACGGATGATGACCTTGAAATTGGGAACTTGCTTTTGAAATTTGTTTTTAAGGTCTGGCTGCTTTGATGAGCTTGCCTTGAAAAATTACTGCAGGAAACTGTTTGAGCATTGCCTAATTTATTTGCATTTGTTTGCTGTTTTCTATTGGCAGCTATACCATCGGCATGCTGCTGTGGAGAAGGTCAGGGTCACCCGATCCCATTCTCATCGATGCACACATCCAGGCATTACTTATCGATCCGCAATCCCAAGAGGTGACTTCTGACCTTCCTCTCTTGGGGGAGACGAGAAGGGGCTCTGGGGCCTTTTGTCAAACCTGAATGCAAATTTCCTGTTTGTGCAGTTGGTGGAGAAGGTGCTGGAAGGGAGCGGACTGTTTGGACGGGGAGAGATCCCCCTTTCGCAGGATCTTCCCTGGGATCTTCGAGGCTCCCAGTCACAGCCGAGGACCGAAGGGCATGACCAGGCTGCACTCTTGGCCTTGAATCATGCCCTTGAGCAAGGTCATCTACCCAGGGCATGTCTCTATGCATGGAGTTATGGCCTTCAGTCTGAGGTCTGTCTGAGAGATTTTCATCTTGACACAGCAACTTTTCTGGGAGTGAAAGAAGTGTAGTATTTTTGCATTCACATATGGAAAACGCTTTGCTTGAATCTGTGGAGATTCATTCATTCCAGTGCTGATGAGAATTGCCTGGCTTCAATTTAGGCAATTCAAGTCTTATTAGCTACACTCTAGTCATTAGGAAAAGGAGCCTTCTATGATAACAGCCATAAAAGAGAAGTATTTTCTCTTGCCAATGCTTGTTGCAATTCAGGGGAATGTGAGTTTGGTGTAGAACTTGAGGACTAGTGTTTCTTTTATTATCTGAACCAAATAGGAGCTGGAGGGGTTGGTAGAGGCAGTGAAGGAAGCCGAGGCAGAGCGGCCTATCCCTCAACTACTAAGCAAAGGAAGGATCTTGGAAGCCATCAATGTTGGAGCTCGGGCTGCCCAGGCATTACATATACCATATTCTGTATGTTTTTCCCTCTTTCCCCCTTCAATCTTTCCTCCCAGCTTCTACTTACTGCATCTCATGCAATTGTGTTGATAACTCTGTGCATTATTTTGATGTATCTGTCAGGGTGAGAGTTCCATCAGCATTTATGGGAGTACCATTTCTTAAAACTTCCCAAAATTTTAAAGGAATTCATGGATTGTGACAAATTTGAAGCATATATTCAGCTTAAAAAGAAAACTATAGGGATCAGGAATATATTTCAGTGCTTTAGAGGTGAATAGACTTGCTTAGAGAGGCCTGGAAACATGTACTTTTCTCCTGCTTCCTTCTGTATTTTTCCTTCCTTGATGATCCCTAATGATCCCTGGTGACGAGTTCAATTTATAAACTTTTTCAACACTCATCAGGAATTGGTGGAGGAGTCCCGTGGTTCGCCGAACGTCATCCTCGCTCGGCTCCTGGAGCAGGAGGAGTTTGGACTGGCTGGAGGGTTTGTGCGAGCCCTCACTCTTCCCCCCAGCGTTGTCAATCATGCCCTTCATCTTCAGATCGTCTTGTTTGCCTCTCTCTCGCAAGGTCTTCTTCCCTTTCTGAGCTGATTCTGCCTGTTATGTGTTGAGGTGTAGCCATACTTGATCAATTGACTAATACCAATGAGTATTAATATGGGTGTTGAGTAGCATTGGTGATGGAAGCTGTGAAATTAAATTGTATTTTGAAGAGTACAACTTAGACTACTAAGCAAAGGAAGGATCTTGGAAGCCATCAATGTTGGAGCTCGGGCTGCCCAGGCATTACATATACCATATTCTGTATGTTTTTCCCTCTTTCCCCCTTCAATCTTTCCTCCCAGCTTCTACTCACTGCATCTCATGCAATTGTGTTGATAACTCTGTGCATTATTTTGATGTATCTGTCAGGGTGAGAGTTCCATCAGCATTTATGGGAGTACCATTTCTTAAAACTTCCAAAAATTTTTAAGGAATTCATGGAATGTGACAAATTTGAAGCATATATTCAGCTTAAAAAGAAAAATATAGGGAATATTATTTATATATTTATATACAGGAATATATTTCAGTGCTTTAGAGGTGAATAGACTTGCTTAGAGAGGCCTGGAAACATGTGCTTTTCTCCTGCTTCCTTCTGTATTTTTCCTTCCTTGATGATCCCTGATGACAAGTTCAATTTATAAACTTTTTCAACACTCATCAGGAATTGGTGGAGGAGTCCCGTGGTTCACCAAATGTCATCCTCGCTCGGCTCCTGGAGCAGGAGGAGTTCGGACTGGCAGGAGGGTTTGTGCGAGCCCTCACTCTTCCCCCCAGCGTTGTCAATCATGCCCTTCATCTTCAGATCGTCTTGTTTGCCTCTCTCTCGCAAGGTCTTCTTTCCTTTCTGAGCTGATTCTGCTTGTTATGTGTTGAGGTGTAGCCATACTTGATCAATTGACTAATACCAATGAGTATTAATATGGGTGTTGAGTAGCATTGGTGATGGAAGCTGTGAAATTAAATTGTATTTTGAAGAGTACAACTTAGTTTTACATAGTTTTCCTCAGTTACTTCACTTGACTCAGTTTTACCCACTAAAAGGAAATGAAGCAGACATGTTTCAATCTAGTGTGAGAACTGAAATCATGCTCTGCTGGGGAGCTCAAAGAATGCCAACAGACTCCATCTGGCTTGTTGACCAATGTTGCTGCCATGTTGTCCCTTTTCCCTTGTGGTTGTGAATGTTAACTTGGAGTTCCTAGCACAAGCATGATTTTTTCACATCTTCATGCATCTCTCTTGAAAGATATGAGGAGGTAAGGCCAACCCGACTGGCATAGGTACAAGTTTATATTTTAGGAAAATTTCTCTGTGAAAAAGAGAACTCAGAAGGAACCAAACCGAAATAGAACTTCATATTTGGGTTACTCACTTCAAACATTTTCTATAACCCATGAAGGCATGTGCTTATTTATAATGTCATTTTCCATAAGCAGACTGTTAATTATGTGATCTGTGTTCCTCTTGGAAAGTATTCCTTATCTGCATATTTTATCTCTTTTTTTTTTTTTCCATCCAGGGCTTGACGAGGATGGGGAGGAGAAATTGGAGTCGCTGCTTCGCCTGTCCTCGGATCCCCTCGGTCTCGGGGAGAGCCTGCTGGGGGAGGCCCATGACACCCTGGCTGGAGACGCCAAGACGAGCGTGGGGCTGACCATCGCAGCCAGCCGGTGCTTCATGCGGGTCTGCTCCATCGAGGGGCTGTCGGCCGTCCTCCGCCTCTCCCGCTCCATCGCTGCTAAGCTTGCCGCTGCTCAGCTCTGGTCTCTTATGGTCTGAGTTCTCTGAATCTCCATTGTATTTGTCCTTCAGCCCATCTTTTGTTCTTATGCTGCTAATCTTTTTGTAATGATTCATTCATAATTTCTTTTCAGCATTGGGTCCCATCAATCTCTTAGAAACTTTTCAGTAATGGGTTATGTAATATGTAACTGTGAATTTTCCAACTTGCTTGAGTAGCTTACTGGTGATGTGCTGATTTTCAGCCAGAACATCTTTTAATTTATGAGGATTTATGAGGAAGCTCATAAAATTAAGTTGAGAAATGTATTATTTTGAGAGATTGGAAGAATTTACAATGTTGTACTGTTAGATAACCATGATTTCTGATTCCTCAACATCAATTCTAGCAGTTCATTGAAATTGTGTTATTGAATTCAGAAAAAATTGGAATTCACTTCATGTGATTGATTCTAACACTATCAAATCAACTTGATGTTCAGTAAAATTCCTCCTTGTCAGAGCAAAAAAATTTTTCCACTGATCCATTGTCAGCAATTGTGAGTGATCATTCTTGTAACTTGAGGAATACCTGGATTTGCAGGTACAACTGCTGATCGGTGTGGGGAGATTCACAGAGATGTCTTACATCTATCAAATCTTGAGGGAGAACCAACAGAGTGAAGTCCTCCTGCGGCGTGGACTTGAGAAGGTCCTGAGTCCCGCATTAATCTCTTTCAGTGATGGGCAATTTGCAAGTTGACTGAATACTAATTTAAATTGTGACTGAATTCTTTAAAGATTCTTGGAAGATCAAATTTGATAGATGTTTGGGTCGTATTAGATTTGTATGTTCATTTGATTAAAAATCTTTCCAAAATTTGTGCGACCTGCATACTTGCTTTCAATTGTTTGGATCGTGCAGTCTTTTTTTTTGTAGAGTGTGACCTAAAGTGATCCGTGAAAATCAGTGATCTGGTCTGTGATTTTGATTTAATTTTTGAAGCACGGAAAAGCTTTGGGGGTTGGCAACCCAAGCCAAGTTTGTCTTTAAAAAGGATTTAAATATTTTTACTTCTGGTGTCGGTTTGAAAATTTCCAATCACTGTTCTGAGCACAGACAAAATGAAGTTGAACTGGATGCGACTTGCAGCACGGTGGGCTGAGGACGTCCTTGTTGGCCTACGTGAAGCGAGAGTGTCCCGGGGACCACGACCTATACCAGCTGGTCGCCCTCACGTTCCTCCTCTACCGGGAAGTGTCTCAGAGCTGGGAGGGCGAGGGGATCGGGAAGATCTCCCAGCTGATGAGCCGCAAGAGCCTGCTCAACGATGCCCACTCCAAGTCCCTCCTCAATGCTGCCCTCAGCTCTTTCACCCATGCTGCAGAGTACTATGTCCAGGTCTGTTGGATTCTTTTCTCTTTTTTTTTTATTTACTGAACTTGGTTTTTTCAGGCAAGGTATTATTTTTTGTGAGCAACTTTGCCAGTCCATTGGTAGGAGTTTGTATCTGTCATCCAGCATTTTGTAAACCCTTGTATATTAGACATGATTGAAAGAAAGTCTGGACTAGATGTAGTGAAAGTTTTGTTTTTCAAATATCTGCTATAATGGTATGCACATTTACACACCCACATGCACAGTTTGTGCCACATGTGGTGTCAGATATCAAGTATAAGTAAGCTATCACAGAAAATCCAAGAACCATCGTTTAGAGTTGGTTTTTTTTTTGTGAAAGGATATGTGAAGCGATGATTCTGGCTTGAGTTAATGGTTCAGCATTCATTATATGTATAAACATTTGTCATATCTATTATGTTTTATATATAGTGTACAAATGAATGCGTTACTGTCATGGTTAACCATGCTTGGGAACTGCCTCTCTGCCCAAACTTTGATCCATAGACCAAGGCTAGTGTAGTAACGTCATCGTAATAAGTTCCATAATAAATTCAGCATTAAAAATGGCAATTCTGTTGAAGTTTAAAATCTGTGAATTGATTTCAGGAACAAGTAATCAAATTGTGAGCTTTCGGTGCCTGATATTGAAATAGTTAGTGGTACTTGATGGTAGAACTGCATTTGAAGGAGAAGACAGCATTTTATTCATGAAAACCCATTCAGAAAAACCTAAAAATTTGGTATGAGATAGTTTGAAACATTGAGTACTTTGGCGATTATGCACGCTTTATAAATTTACAATGTGGATATTTCGCATTGCGGTTAATTTGAAATTCCAGGTCCAATCTGGTCGTGTGAGCTGTAGGCTCGTAGAACCATGTTCATTTACTTTGAAGAGCATTACTTTCCATCCCAAACCCTTGCATTCTAAGTGGCTGCAAGGCCAGCTAATTGCCATCTGAGGAACTTCGCTTTATTCAGAAGAACACTAAACAGACTATCACCCCTTTATATTCCCGCTCCCCTTTGTGATGAATAATTTTTGTTCCCTGTTGACCTAGTAACATCGCCTACATAACTTAGAAGGGTTGATTATTGTTCAAGTTATTAGCATGATTACTGTAGTGTAAATACTAGAAATGGAATTGGGTTTTCCTCTGTGTTTGCTTGCTCTGCGTTTTGCTTTATTTCAGTATTATGGGTTTCCTTTATTCCACACAGTTTTATTTCAGTCAAGGGATGTCTGGGTTGAAGTAGGTAATATAAAGTTGTGAAAAAAATGGGATAATTTGAACCTGTTCTTTTTTTTTATTTCTGCATTTTTTCCCCCCCTGAATTTTGAAATAATGAGGTTTTCATGTAGTGGGATGCTGTGGTACCATAAGAACAGATAAGAGGTACTGTATACCACATTTTGAAATACTGGATGAAAATTTCCTGCTTTTGTGTGTGGATGTCATGCATATTTTTATGAGTTCTGGGAGATGGCAGCTTGACAGGAATGTAGGATTAAAATTGCAATCCTGTATGTGAAGACAGGGTTCAATTAAGCCAGTTACTGTGGGATTGCCATACTCCAGGGGATGTGTGAGCTTTTGGAAAATTTCTTTTCTCCATCCCATTCCCCTCAGATCATGAAGATCTATTGCTCCCAATTCCTGCCTTTCTAGGGAACACTTTCTCATTTATTTTTTACAACCAGCAAGAAGCAGAAACTATGGCATTTGAGCTTTTCCACAGTCCAAGTGATGTAAACCCGAGTTGTTTGCACGCAGGCGGAGTACCTATCAAAAGCGATGGAATGCTCGTCACAGGCCTGCCTTGTGGCCTTGCAGCTGAACCTTCTGAACAGGGTGGCGGTCGACGGCGTCGCTCCGTGCGTGTTGCGTCTTCAACCGGACAAGTTCTTGGCCGTTCTCACCGCCCCGCGTCTTCTTAGGTACGGTTTCAGGGCATCAGGGTTTCCACAGTTTCCGAGGGTTTGAAATGAATCTGAATTTAATTTCAGGGCATGAGGAGAAAAATTGTGTTCTTGGATATGTTTTCCCCCCCTGATCCAATGTTGACTAGTACATGTAGGGTGGTTAGAAAAAAAAACTACCATTTTCTATGGGCAAAACATAGTTTCATAAATGTAGAAAAAAATAATTACATTGGATACATGATCGATATTTGACATTTACAAGGTGTTGAAATACTAGCCACTTTTTTTCAGCGCCCCTGCCTAAGTCATGCATTGCCCATTTAGAGGTGAATTAAAGGTGCTTAGAGGCGAATCATTCCACTTCAAGTGAGGTGATTACCTGTGCTCAACCGCCTCAGAATTCAATGAATTTTTCAACTTTAACTTTTCAAGGGACAGTAGTATCCAGCTGAAACTTGACTGAGAGGTTAATGAGTCTAGGAGGTTTTTTCCACTTCCACAAGATGGCACTGTATCCCAATAGAGCACACTGCTGTTGACCGAGTGACCAAGGGAGATTTTAAAAAAGGTGTAATACTCCACTTGTAAACTGTGTAACAGGACAATACATGGCTCAGAGAATTGTTCAGAAAAAAAAAGAAGACAGTCCTATATGTCCAATATCAAGAGTTTATGAATCTCATTTTTTATTTGAATACACGAATTGTACTTTCTCCCCTTTAAAAATGGTGGAGCTTTTTTCTTAATCACCCTCGGTCACCCAATCGACATCAGCGATCAGCAGTTTTTCATTATGACGGTGGCGTGTGTGCAGCTTCCGCGAGGCAGAGCTGGCGTCCCAGGCGTACCCTTGCCACGCGGTCGACTGGAGCCTGGTCCTGTTCCATCAAGTTGTCGTTCATGGAGACCAGAATTATTTGAAGGACTTTGTCAAGTCGCAGCCTCTGCATGCTTCCCTCATGCATGGGATCACCAATCGGTGCGTAGTTGTCTTCGACATTTTACGAGGCTAACCCTTGTGGTGCGTTTGTCTCCATGCAAGCTCAAATGTGTTGCAGGGCACTGGCCGAGGGAGAAATCTCGGAAGAAAGGAGGAGGAACGTGCAGTTCCTCTTGGACCACTGCGACGACATGGAGGCAGTCCTCCGGGCCCACCGCGATCTCAATCTTCCTCGGACGTTTGGAAATTCCGATCCCGACCTGGCTTACTTCCGTGACCTGGGCCTTCTTTAGGGCCTTCTCGCGGATAAAGGTCGGAGCACTCTCTTTCACTCTAATTGCTCTTTGATTCTATGATGGAGCATGTGCCCCTTTTGCAGTGTTTACCAAAATGTGTGATATAATGTACTTCAATGCAAGTTTCATGTGATTATATTTTTTTAAATGCATTTCGAATACAACATGTTCCATCTATTCCTCTATTGTCTGGGTATTGATTTTTCTTCCCACCTTTCAAACGAGTGAAAGTGGGAAGCATGGTTTCACTCTCTCAAACATGCTGGTACGAGGAGCATGCCAAAACTTTTGCGGCTGTTGTCATGACTCTTGACTAGAGTTTTTTATTTTTATGCATGCTCCACTTTCTTTTGTAGAGCTTCATGAACTGTGCAATGCATTAAATGCATTCAGGTAGACAACATTGAGTTATGGCAATTTGAAAAAGTAAAAACTTTGAAACTTGTGCCAATTCATTTTGCATAGGGGGTCAGAACAGAACAAAACAAATAAATTTTGAACGCATTTATCAGCATCATCAGGGAGCATTTCTCTTCGACCATTTTTTGCATTTTGAATCAACAGCCATGGATCAAATCAATGCCTCATCTGCCATACAGTCCAGGTCTGGTTCTGTGTGACTTTGCATCCGAGCCCGAAGGGAGCCGTGTGGCCGACTCCTGTGAAAAACTGATAGGTGCAGCGAAAGGTGTACTCGAAGGCTTCAGTGAGGGCTGGTAGTGGTAATGGCAAAAAATCAAGTGCATTGGCTGAAATATGTGAAGTTGAGAAGTGATTGTATGGGAGGAGAGGCGCTCCTTGATGGTGACGATTGACTGAGTTCATGCATTTTAGCTCAACTTAATTTTCATAACTCGGCAATGCTGCATCGTAGTCCTGCATAATCACTTGTACAGTTTTCTGAGCTTCACGAAATAATTCTAAGCGCTCATTAGCAACAAGCAGTGTCATCATGACATCAATCTCAGAGGGCTCTATACATATCTCGCATGTTCCAAAGATTGCGGAAAACTGGATATTGGGTGAAGAAATCTTAATCAGGCCAATGAGTTTCGTTTTTGTTGGTCATGGAAGCATCGCTTGTGAAGTAATTGATCGGGTTCGTAATTCCGAAAGTCGCTTCTATATGTATATCCTCTAAATTCCCTGCCGAAATGTTTTATGATATTCCAGCTGCTGCCTTTGCCTTCTCTCGCCAGTTACGAGGGCCACACATACAGGTTTGACAGGAATCCTGATGGGTTCAGAAAAAGAGGTGAATTATCAGGAACTACGATGCAGCATT
>CAJPEV010000501.1:0-115858 GCA_905338385.1 Darwinula stevensoni
GAGAGAGATTACCGGCAAGGTTGTGAACATAATCTAGAACGAATATATGAAAAAAAATGCCCACGGAAAAAACTCCCATAACCTGCAAAGTGCAAAAAATGTCCACTTGAATATTTTTATTGCTTTAATTTGCGCAGAGTGTTGCAAGCACTCCAAGAACGACAAAATCCGGTGGCGCTGTGCCCTGCGGTCCCTTTCGTGTGGGGGAATACGGACGCAGACTGCACCGATCCCTGCCCAGGAGCAGAACATAACCATGCTCCGGACATGACAGCTATCAAGATCAACAAATGTCGTTTCTCCATGAAGCAGCGAGCAGCCAAGACGTGTGACAAAACAAGTGTTATCTACTCGCAAGCCATGATGCATTTGGATGACGATCCTCGTGCGATTTTGCCATCAGAGGCATCCATCTCTCTGCAAAACCAACGCAGCTCTTTCCGACTGAACCGACATCTCTTTTCAGACGTCCTGAGGAGTTCCATTCACTTGTCATATACAAATCCTGTCACATATTCAGAGTCTTGAGCCTATGACAATCCTTATGATAGGCCTTCGCATTGAAGGCATGTGGGCAACAACGGGTGGCTCAAATTCGCCACCATTCCTCTTCTATGACAATGGTTTAGATGCCCAGAATATGAATAACAAATGAAAGCAATAAAAATATTCAAGTGGACATTTTTTGCACTTTGCAGGTTATGGGAGTTTTTTCCGTGGGCATTTTTTTCATATATTCGTTCTAGATTATGTTCACAACCTTGCCGGTAATCTCTCTCCTGCTCTTCAATCTTCCCCATCCATAGCCGCCAACATTCATTCGCAACCGTTTCTCGCTTGAGAAATTCTTTCCTGGAGTGGGCGTCAGGCAATCCCTACCCCAATGTTTTTATCTCTTTTCTCTCGCTTGCCTTCGTTCTTCGACTTTTGCCATGAGACAATTAATTTCTCTGACAGCTCTGTGACTCTCATACGATTAGATTCGAGCCGAATGCATAGGAATGATGCTCAATGACCCGCAGTGCGGCTTTGCCGCAGCTCTTCGCAGTCAGTGTGCATCGGCCTTAACTCTGTTCAACTGATTCCCGTAGGGGACCATTGTGAGATCAGATTAGTTTTGCTTAAACGGATTCGGTGCATGTCACCCGATGGATAGTGCCTACCCCATCTTTTTTTTTTTCCTTCACAAGTTCCACGAGGCAGGTGCGCGAATGGGCCACACCTAAAAAACATAACCGCGGATGGCATTGTAGGAGCTACTGCTTCCTCTTAGGTGGAAATGCTGAAGAAAGGTGTAAGATGCCGATTCGAGCTGTGATGAGGAAGAAGTATCAAGGGTCGCTATTAAGTTTTGGGAATCGATACCAAAGAAAATTGCCAAATACAGGATGAGGCGAAATTTAGGTACCCCAATTAACAATATGTTATTAACATGTATCAATTCAAGGAAACTATTGTGCCAATATTAGAACAGCATCAACAGTTCAACGGAATTTTTCGGCATGTTTGTGCAATACCACATTACCATCGCAGCATTCGACGGTTCAAATACAGACCGATGATTATATTTTCATTTTATTCCTGAAAAATTTAGAGTATACAATTTTTTCCTATTCCAGTTCAGAATTCCCCCCCCCCCCCCCCATTTTCTTTCAAGCCATAAGTGGTTGATGGAAGACAAACTCAGGAATCGATTGTTACAATCCAGGTACAGTACTGACTTGTGCCACAGACTTGAGGGGGAAAGGCCATAGAGGATGGAGAAGATAAACCAGGTGGGGATAAAAGGAACTTCCACTAATGAGCCACACGGAATTCGTTCTGATCCAGGTGGTTTGGAACAGGCAACAGCTTGTGCCTATAGCACGTGGTCCCCACCAGGTACAAGTGGTAGCCCACCAACTACTTTTCCATGATAAAGCTGTCTGTCCACTGCCTACATGCTACTCCTGTTTGATAACTGAGACCATATCTGCCACTGTACAGTGGCACAAAAGTGGTCAAAACAGGGCAAAAGTAAAAATACTAAATTTACAGGGAATATGAAGATTACTTATTTTATAGAATTAGAAATGTACAGATACCTCTAGATTGGATATATTATTTCCAGATTTAATCCTTCATGGAAATCAGAGAAATTACTTTCTTTTTTCATGATTTTTTTTTTTGAGGGGTTCACTTGAGAAATGAAAAAAAAGTTTTGGAGGAATCATGACTTCTTTATAATGATGGATTCATGGAACATCATGATCTGCATCATCAGCAATGAATTATCATGTATAGGAGGGAATTTGCAGGTTCAACGGAAACCAACATCACAACAAGGCAGATTACAGGAAGAGCAACGTGTAAAAAAATTGAAGACACCTGTATGGGTAAAGAACAACCAAAATAGGTTCTTCCAAAAATGAAATAACTCAAGCTGAAAAAAATGAATCAGACAGAGAATAAACATGATATGATAGATTTTTTTTTTGTGATCAATTCACTATGTACAATTGCAGTATTGAATTCATACTTCTGTGGAGAAATAAAAGATGGAGGATCTCACTGCTTTCAGGGTATCAGAAAAAAAACCAATAGCAAATCTCAGGTCATTTATCCAAATTAGTGAATGCATAGACAATTACCCCTACTTATGAACTCTTGGAAGAAGTTGATCTTGCCTTCTGCAATGCATCTTATGTATGTATATATATATATATGTATATATATGTATGTATGTATATATGTATGCCTATATACACACATGCACACAGACAGAAATTATGAGAGTAGAGAGGGAGACTTCTACTCTGATGATATTTACAGGAGCAGGCAATCACAACAAGGATTGATCACACACACAGATTAAATTTATGAGCAATGGAGACAGAACACAGATACATCCAAGAAGCAGGGACTATCTTGTAAACTTCATTTCAAGATTAACTGAGCTTGTTTAGTCTGGTTCATTTAGCCGGGCAAACCAGAAAAACCAACACTGAAACTATGTCAAACTTGTACCTGAAGTACATTCAACCTGGGAGGGAAAAACTCCAAACCACTCAAAGAAAAAACAAAACTGAAATTAATACAAGAAAATAGTATGTTTGAAAAATAGACAATATGAACAGACAAAGAAGTAATCCTAGCATACCTTGTGAATCTTGCATATCATGAACCTTGAGGTAAATGGGTCAGCTTAACACTACGCAGAAAACTGACACTCGCACAAAAAAGAGATCGACGTAGTGATGTCCTACTCTCATTGATACATGACATGTACGGTCTATGCATGAAGAGCCCTTGTGAGAAGAGGAGGAAATGTTTCTTGCCCACTGAGGCAATTGTTCTATGATACAATGCTGAGACCAAATTGCAGGAGAACCGTGGCATGAGTGCAACGGATAAAGACCAACAATGCACATGTCAACGGGGAACCATTTTGTCTCCACCGTTGGAACCCTGAGAAAACACGATGGCTATAGCCCCAAGAGTGCATAGCAGCATCGTTTCCAACATCTCAACTTTGTTAATAAATAAATTGAAGCAGCTAAAGAGAAACGTCTTTGAAAGAAAAAGAGACAAGAATTTATATTTGCTAAATTGAGTGAAAAACCATAGGTTGGAGATCGAACGTCAAATAAACTTCATAGACAGAAATTATGCTAGGCATCCTGGCCAAAAAAAAAGTGAGGAGACCTAGAAGAATGCCCAGGGTCATACAGGGGAGGACTGCTGCAAGACAGTGGTGATGCGTTGCCACAAGTCTTTTTTGCAAGATTTTGACCGACGGAGACTCTGGAGGAGCTCATTGAACTGGACAATGCCACCTGGTGTAAGCTGGAATGCACTGCGTGCTGTGCATAGGATTGACACAAATTCCTCATACTCAGCCGGAGAGATGTGAAAGAGACGCTGATGTGTACACTGGATAAACATTTGTTGACACTTTTGTACAAGTGGAGTGAGCACAGGGCTGCGCAGGTGCTGTGGATAATGTGTTGGATTCCCACGTGATAAATACTTGGCTGCCTCAATGGTGATGTCGTGAATCACAAATGGGCTCACGACTGAATTCACAGCACAATAGCAGAATTGGTGCAAATGGACTGTTCCAAGTCGCTTGGCCACCCCTATGGAGATAAAATAATTAACTTAGGTAATAAATAGTTACACAACTATATAAATATGGAATGCTTGGTATTCCATGTTTTCATGAATACCAAGCATTCCATATACAGGGTGAGCCATAATATCTCATACAAAGACTTTTGATTCGTGAATATTGATTTTGAGACACAGAAGCATCAGATTTCAAATATATAATCATTGCAACATAAACTTCACATAGGAATTATTAAACTTGAAAGCAACCCCCTTTGGCCTTCACACAGGCTGACAATCTTCCTCACCAGCTATGGATTGCAGTACGCACCTCTTCCATCAGGAGATTGCTCCAAGCTTTCACAAGGGAGTGCTTTAGGGACTCCACATTTGGATGATTCCTACTGCAGGCCATCTGCTCCAACTTGGACCAAACACAGTAGTCCATAAGATTCAGATCAGGTGAGGAGGCAGGCCATTCAGCAGTGGATATGAAGCCCGGCAAATTGTCCTGGCACCAGTTTTGAGTGGCACAGGCCTTGTGGGCTGGTGCTGAATCCTGCTGGAACCACCATTCCCCATTTCTGAACAGATCATGTGTCAGGGGGCTGCACATGAGGCTCAGAATATCTGCTAATAGTTCCCCTTTTGAATTTTGACCCCTTGATCCACAAAAGTCATGTCCATGGCAGACACTCCAGCCCAAAACATCACCGACACCGGATGTTGCATCCTCTGCATCTTATTGACACTCTCAGGCAACTCCATAACACTGTTGTTTTGGGTTTTCCACTTAGCTTCCACATGGAACAGCTTCTCATCAGAAAACAGGATTCAATCCAATTTGTCAGGCGTGAACTGCTGTAGCAGAGCCCGACATTTTCCTTCCTGGCAAGTTGGTCCATTGGTTGAGCATTTGAGTCTTTCACATCTTCAAAGGCTTCAACCCAAGATTCTCCTTCAGCACTCACTACATGGTTGTGTTTGAAGTATCCATCTCGATTGCCAATTTTTGGCCCAAACGCCAATGGTTCTGCTAGATCTGTGCCTTCACATTCTTGCTCACATTCTCAAGCTTTGCTGTGCAAACAGAACGTGGTTGGCCAGCATGCTTCCTGTAACTGACACCTCCAGTCTCATGATAATGCCTGAGAGTACAATAAATGAAGTCTCACTAATAACCACTGGACTGGAGTTGACAAAAGATGTTCTCTGGGCTTTGGCCATTCTGGAACAGCTCAATCACAGCCTCTCACAATCTCAATCTTCAGCTTCAAGGCGTCCATAACGCAAAACGTAATGCAGTACAATATTGAAGTTTCACCCACACATATACCAGTTGGATGGAACAAATGGGAAAATAACATTGAGCTCAACTTCTTGAGCTCTTTTAGCCTATATAGAAGTTTGTATGAGATATTATTGCTCATCCTGTACACTACACTTGATACAAGCCATGCAAAATTCAAATTTCACCATACAAGCAACCTTGATACTAATTGACAATTTTGATAACTGCTCCAATGGATACTAACATTATCTCTGAGGTTTCAAGGAGGCAGGTGCAAATCACAACTCCTATGATGCCATTGTAATCCTGGCAAGTTATTTTTGCAATAGAGCAGCTATCTAAACTACAAATAACAGACCTTGTTATATTGCAAGTTGCAGTAAAAGTGATTGCCATGTCATAGCTACTTTTCCTGAAAGAAAGTTCCACAGAGTCCTAAGTTTCTTTCTTTCAAGGGTGAGGTTGGAGAAAAACATGAGAAAAAACAGATTTGAATGTGATCCAAGCAAATGAGATTTCAACTTCTAAAGAGGGGGATTTCTATGACAGAAGTTCACCCTGTAGCAGGGAATTTTTTTTGAGACTTATAATTAGTGTTTGAGTAAAAATGTACTACTATTTTTTGATATGTTGAACTCATATGTGGAGCACTTCACCATGTCAGATACATATAGCATACCTACTTGAGAGCTTTTACAAATTCTGAATTTGTCATGCTCAGCAGAAGGAAATGGAAAATTGGCTATGTTTCAGTTACTGTTGGCTTGAAGAGACTTCCTTGCAAGGAAGAGTTTTGCCACTCAATAAGATATAACAACCATATTTAATGTGTATGGTCACTAAGGGGTGAAAAATTTTCAGAAATCAGAGGGTATAGGGGCAAATTTTCAGTCTAATGGGAAATGTTCAAGCAATTCAATGCATGTGATGCAAGATCATTTTTTCAGCACCTCTATTTAAGTCGTGCAATGCCCATTTAGGGTGCCTGCACACCAAATCAGTCTAGTCTGGTCTAGTCACGATTAGTAAAGTCAAAACGTTTAGAGCCCATAGATCAACATGCAATGACTGAAACTGCCTTCACACTGGATCAGCCTAGTCAAGTCAAGTCAAAACTTTTACAGCTCCATTGCTAAACATGCTCTTTCTGATATCCACTTCACACTGCATCAGTTAAGTCTAATCTAGTCCTCGTCAGTCATGTTTAGTTAAGACGCAAATAGGCACAGGCTCTATTTTTCCATCAGTCTTTTATCAGTCTCTAGTGTGGTATGGGACTTGAAGGCATGAGCAAAATGGGTTCCCAAGTGGAAGTACTGATTCTTTGGTTCTCGAAAGGCCTGAGATCTACAACCCTGCCTCGTTTTTTTATTTATCCATTTTTCCCTCATCACTATGCCTCAACTCCATCTTCTTGTCCTGCTAGTGCTGCTCTGTACTACGAATCAAGGCTTCTGTACGCTCACACAACACAGGAGCACGCTCATGCTACCTGAACTCAAAGTTCACCTTCACATGGAAGCGAAGGGGCAATGACTGTTGAAAATGAGTTCCCTTTATCCCTCATTTGATATTGATTGGGTTTGATTGAGATAGAGCGGCTTCTGATTGCGCAAATGAACTGGAGAATGAGACAGGTCATGAGATGCGAAATGACACCATCTTCTTCTTGAATCGCTCCAGCTCTTGCACTAGCTTACAGGACATGAACTGTTAATTAGTGAGATAGGTGTGACATATAGAGAAACATGGTCTCAGCTTGCAACTGATGACCTGGCATTCTTTATCTGGCACATATTTGCGATCCCATAGGACCCTCCCCTTTCTTGTGCATTAGAAATAAAGGGGTTGAAGAGCAAATTCTTCATTACCTCATTGCATATAGCCCTCATCGGAGAGTTACCCATGGAATTATGTTTGCGACTCTCCTCTGTGACTCCTAGCCGTTACTCTGGAGGGATAGCCCTTTGGTAGTTGGTGTTTTGCTTCTCTGTGTGGAGTTATGAAATGCAAGAGTTTCTCAAAAGAAGATATCCTCATGCAAAAATACCAAAAGAACCGCTCAGAGTCTTTCTAAAATTCAGTGAAAAGGTGATGGTATTCATCAAATTGCTGCTTTTGGGAATTAATGGGATGCACCCACAACTTTTGCCATCTCTTTCTCCATCACCACAACAAAACATGGGTAGACCCCAGTTCTTTCTCACTCTCCTCCAAGCTGCACAACAAGACCACCACTGGAGCAGATGGTGAACTGAACTGGTATTACAGTTGTGTGTGCATAATCACCTGACTGAAGGGACTGGACTGACCAATGACTAAACGTGACTAGACTTGACTGATTTGATGTTGAGGTATCTGTTGGTAGTGTGGTGAATGCTTGACTGAACCATGACTAACCTTGACTGGACTGGACTGGACTGGACTGGACTAGACTAGACTAGACTAGACTAGACTGATCTGGTGTGAAGGTACCCTTAGAGGTTAATTAAAGGTGCTTAGAGCCGCACCATTACCCCTCAAGTGAGGTGATTACCTGTGCTTGACCGTCTCAGAATTCAATGAATTTTTCAACTTTAACTCTTCAAGGGACAGTTGGATCCAGCTGATATTTGACAGAGAGGTTCATGAGTCTAGAGGTTACTTTCACTTCCCCAAGATGGCGCTGCATCCTGATACAGGGCGCTGCTGTTAACCGAGCGACCAAAGATGATTTTAAAAAATGTTTAATGCTCCACCTGTAAACTGTGTCATAGGACAATACATGGCTCAGAGAATTGTTCAGAAAAAAAAGACAATCTTTTCAACACCTCCTATATGGACAATCAGGAGTTTATGAATCTCATATTTTTTTTACTCAAATACACAAATCGTACTATCTCCCATTAGAAAATGGTGGAGCTTTTTTTTAATCACCCTCGGTTACCTAGTCAACAACAGTGCCCTCTATTGGGATACAGTGCCATCTTGGGGAAGTGAAAATAGCCGCTTAAGACTTATGAACCTCTCTCAAATATCAGCTGGATCCAACTGTCCCTTGAAAAGTTAAAGCTGAAAAATTCATTGAATTCTGAGACAGTCGAGCACAGGTAGGTGATCATCTCACTTGAGGTGGAATGATCCACCTCTAAGCACCTTTCATTCACCTCTAAATGGGTATTGCATGACTTAGGCAGGGGTGCCGAAAAAAAAGCTGGCAGGCATTTCAACACCTTGTAACTGTCTAATATCGATTGCATATTCAATGTAATTTTTTTTGCTCCATTTATGAAACTATGTTTCTCCCAAAGAAAACAGTAGAGTGTTTTTTTTTTTAACCACCGTATATACTCAAACAAAATGGAATTTCATTTATCTAATTGGAAATATACGACTCCCTCCTGATATACTGAAATTCCAATTCTCATTCATATTGAAATTCTGGAGGCTTCATCAACTTCATTATAATGAGAGTCAAATGTACAAATGTGTAAGGATGAAAATCTGCATCAAGGAAAAGTGCTGCTATAGCAAGGTCGAAGACCTCAAGTTTCAATGAGCCTGTAAACACACTGGTGATGTGGAGTAACAGATTCAGCTCTATGGCATGTTGCATGCTTTTCTTTAAAGGCAGAGGAAATCTGCTTACCAAGAAGCCATTTGACATCTTCCCCATATGGAGGATTGCGGGCATATTTGGCTTGAGGTCGGTCATCATGAACCTTTCGGGCTAATGTCTCCATAGCCAGCATTCCCACTCGATATGCTGAGAGTAGGTAGTTCAGCTGCTGCTGGGTCACTTGAGTTGATGGTTGCAGAGCCCCACGATTCTAAAATACAGAACAAAGAATAAATGGCTCACTGTCCCTAGCAGGGTAATTGGCTCTTCTCTAGTGTGCTAAAATCACCTGATAATGATGTGGAGGAACAGATCCTGCCTGAGCAGATGTAATAGGAGGGGGCATGGAATTATTAGGAGCCATGGACAGTGCTGGAGTCTGAGGAGGAGGACCCCGGAGCAGATGTCCTGCACCAGGAGCCAGAAGAACTGCAGGAGAGGGTGGAGCACGAAGACTTGCCAGAGTGACAGCTGGAGGGCAGAATGGAGGTGCAGCCAATATCTGAGGAGGGAGGGGTGGTTGGAACTGTGGAGCAAAATTATGAGGAGCCATGTAGATCTGGCCATGAAACGAGGGGAGATATGTGAGGCTGGGATAGGGGTATGTTGCCAAGCCAATAGGAAACGGATAGGCTGAGGCAGTGGAGATGGTTGGGGTGGAATTGCAGGATGCTGTCACAGTTATAGGAGGTCCCAGTGGAAGTGGGGGAGGTGGTGGTGGAGGAAGTTCCATCTGAACTCCTTCCAGAATTGGGTGTGCCATGTCTCCATCATCCAATTGATCACTGTGATGCAGGTAGAGGTCATACCAACAGTGGGCCACACCAAAGAGTACCTCAGGTGCTACACCTCCACCCTTGGCTGCACCCTCCACAGCAAGACAGGCTTGCTCCAGCAAGGCCTCACTCTGTTCTTTGCACTGTAAATGAGACCAAACTTGTTTTTCAACCTTAACATCTATGGCTTAATCAATCAAATGCAATTTTGTGAAAGATCATTCAAAGCATGGGGATTCAGATAGCATTTGGACAGTGCCCAAAAGAATCCTAATCCCTCATGCCGTTTCTATGTACTTAGTTTGGTTTTCACACTGCCATAAATGAACTGTCTTAGCTTTGCTATGACAGTTTTCATAAGTTTGAGTTGTCTGATTTTAGTAATCTTTGGACTAATGTGCAAAGCATGTTCAGAAATATACAGCAAATCCATTCCAGGCAGAATGGCTGTTCTGGTTGGGAAACTGCGGAAAAGTTGTAATTTAAATGTATGCTTGTCTTATGTCAGGGTATTTAAAAACTGAGCATTTGAGGGGTTAAAGAACTTCATAAAAACAAATTTTTTTTTTTATCAGAGAAAAATAGCTCACATCCATGTAAAATTTCTCTCAGGATCATAGACTTAGGAATGATTTTTATTGTATGTTGAAATTTCTTTCTTCAAGACTGCATGTACTACTTCCTGTTGTATTTCATGAAACTTCACATGACTTTGTTAATTAGCAACAAGGTCACTGGGAACACTACTGGCATCACCTGACAAAATAGGCATGAACCTAAGCAAGTAGCATCTGCATGGATACTGACAAGAGATTCAAACTCTCCTATCCTCAAGGATGAATTTTATTGAGTGTTCACTGGTAAGCTACTTGCATTCGTGACCATATTTAACTACAAGAAAAATATGAACTGCAATGTGCGGGATATGTGTAGAGACAAGACCTGGATGATGGCACGCTGGATTTCACTTGGATTAAGTGCATGAGCATGAGGAAGACAGGAGAGAGCAAGCTCAGCAGCAGCTCGCACCATGGTGGCATCACGGGATCGAGATGCTCGATCGGCCAAGTTTGCTACCTCTGGTGGGGTTAGGTGTCCCTCCCATGTCCCCATGAGGAAGTTGATGGCTGGTGCTCCTATCTCCAAAGCTTGCCCTTCAGAAGTAAAACATCAAACAAAAATGCAGCAGTGAGAATGCAACAAGACCAACTTTGACACATAAAAGGTGCACAAACCAGCAATCCAAGATACATGTGATGAGTAAGTGCGGGAAAGCCAATTTGGAGACACACAATTGTGGAGGCCCAGTGCATAGAGTCCAATTTGAAATGCACACATGTGGAGAGCACGGTGTGGCCCTCGGGGATTTTGTGATGCCGATGGCTGCAAAGAATAAGATTCTGGTTAAGCCACATCTCCCATTTTCACACAATACATTCTGAAAGAATGTTTCAAGTCACAGGGTAACTTTAAGAGTAACCCATAGCAGACCAAATAAGAGTTACCTCCTAGTAAACCTAGTAAAGTATTGCATTATGATGAAATTTGAGATCAAAACAAAATTTGAGAACATATAGAAAAATTATTTTAAGCATGTATTTTGCCTAATGAGGCCAAATGGCATCATACCTCTATCACACAGATCATAATTTCCACTCCAAAAATTCATAGTTAAATATATTTGTAAAAATTTCAAACTAAATGATAAGATTTAATACCTTTTATTTGCCACATTTTCATAATTCATGCAATAGAGGGTTAAGTAAAGGGGCAAGTCAAGGCCCACCCATGATTACATGGTATATTACCATTGCCTCACTTGCCTATTTTGTGTTGACCCCCCACTATGCATGATACCCTGAACCAACTGAATGACAAGAAAATGTTAGCAATGGGCTTCCATGATCTTCCATCATGGTATGAGATGCACTGCACTCTGGGACAGGGCTAAAAGTAGTAGAGGTAAGAATGGACTTTCCTACCAACTGCTATTCATTAGCATGTCCCCTAAGAAAGCTGTGAGCACCTGCTGAGCTGCCTTCATGTTGTTAACTAATTTTATAGACCAAGGACATGCTGTACATACCTCCCACCAGGCAGTCACATGTTGCCAAGTCCAAAAGTTAAGATCCACCACACCAAATATATGCATGGGTGGGTATTGACTTGCAACAATATAGTGCACATGCAAGGAATACTTTTTAAAGGTTTTCAATTTTCAAGAGTACCTCAGTGAAGAGAGATGTAGTACTGCTTCCTCCTGCCTTCTGGAGAACTGCCTTGGCCATTTCAAACATGGAATGTGCTCCAGCCTCAGAAGGCTGATTTGGAACTGTAGGATAAACCCGCTTCCCCTTGAACCTACTTCAACAACACAGACATTCTTGATTAAATTTACTCATAACACATGAAAAACTTCAATTTTAAGCACAATCACTTACCTGTTGGTTTTGGCACATGAAAGTGCAGCAGATCTGGAGATGTTGACATCCATGGGACTGAGTGGAGTGGTTGAACCCATGGAAATTGCATACCCAGGAGATGATGTGGCTCCAATTGGTGGAGACAGATTCTCCTGAGGTCTAACTAGACATAGCCCATTGCCTGGCACACATGAGACAAGACTGACTGTTGCCCGAGCAGCAAGAGATATGGCCTCAGTCGATGCAGATGCACATGCTACACCTCGCTTCACTAGGGAAGTTGTTGGGCCACCTCCATCTGATGAACTCCCAAGACCATCAGAACTGGAGCCACTTGAACCTTGAACAAAAGAGGAAAACAGTTTCAGAATAAATTTAGAGTAACAATCATGAGTAATAGCGAACCAGGGAATCTAACCAGAATCTGACCCAGGGCCAGATTTCATCCAAGCCCTGCGGATTAGGGTAGGAGAGTTGTCAGAGGAAGTGGTTTCAGGGGCACTGCTGTCAATGCTTGCCATAGCTGTAAAGGAGAGAAAAATATGCAAGGTTGCAACTCTTTATTGGAAGTTCATAGATGAAAAGAATAGATAAATTCACATGTAACACAACTTTTGGAATCTAAAACTGGAAATTGATTTTTAGTGCCTAAATGATGCAGCAAAAGCATAATATACCAAATATCATCTCGAGTCTGCAGTCACTAATTATTCTGTCATAAGTTTATAAACTTAGCCATGTGCACTCAAGATTCCTATTTTCAGCTTGAAAACCCCAGTCAAGGTACAAGAGGCACTCATAGGATCTTAAGTCAAGATGTATCCCATCTTAAAACATTGTTCTTCCTCTTTGAAGGTGGGAAGAGCCATGTTGAAAATCAACCGAGAAAGTTTTACCTTGTTCGATGATGGCTGACAATTTTCATGGAATTTTGATGGGAGATGCTTTGGCAGCACAAATAAAAAAACTATAAAAATTGTCAAGGCACTATCAAATACAACACAACTTTCTCAATCAAGTTTCATTATATCTATCACCACACTACCTGTGAAAATGAAGAATAGTGTATTACAAATGGAAATATGAAGATCACTGCCAAATAGATGCCTCTTATTTTTTTTTCAAAAACCTTTTATTAGGAATACAAATTTCACAGAGGATACATACAACTTTCAAGATCATCCTTGGCAGTGTTCTCTTCAGTCACAGCTGCCTCAGGCTGCCCAGTGTGAGGCTTGCTCATCACAACATAAACTTCAAAATGGTTTACCCAGAGTCTTACAGTACTCATATAAACACATAATTCACCACAAACAGAATATAATTGATATAACTGTTGTGAAGGACAAGCCTCACACTGGGCAGCCTGAGACAGCTGTGGCTGAAGAGAATGCTGCAAAGTTGTTCTCAAAAGTCGGATGAACTGTTCTCCCTCGTTCATCATAAAAACCCAAATCTGGCCCCCTCAGACTCCCATCTTGGGGGTGCCTCGAAGGATTGTCTTCACAGAAAACACTTAGAAGACAGGGATACAACAAAATGTGCACTTTGCAAATGATTGCATGAGGGAGACAAGTTCTTTTACCATGCCGGCAAAAATGCATTGGAAGGGATAGAGATTTCATGGAAAAATAGCTGAAGGATCTTGAAAGTCGTATGCATCCATTGTGAAATTTTTGTTCCTGTAAAATGAAAGGTTTCTGTGAAAAAAATATGAGGCGTCTATTTGGGGGTGACCCTCATAATTTATGTTGAAAACTTTCTGGAAAAATATGTAAACATAAATTTGAGAGTACATTCCCATTTCTTCTAAGAAGCTTAGAAGCTGAGACTTGGAGTTCTGAATTAGAAGACTTGTCTCCCTCTCTTTCCCATTCCTCATTCACCTCACTTGTGAAAAATTGTTTCATGTGAACTACAAAACTTCCAAATTTCTTTCTGGTTTCTGAAAATAGGTTAGGGCTTGATTCATCACCAAATAATATTGACTTCATCACAGAGAAGTAATGATTCATCACCAGAATTTATTATTTGGTCGCACAGTTAATTCACATAACCAAACTCTAATTACCTGCACCAAATGATTTCATTTAATGAATCTGATGTCAAATTCTCCCTCAGCATTTTCACCAGATGTCATGAAATGACCACTAAACTTGACTGACCTGGCATCAAATAATCCTCTCATTTTACATAGCAAAATAAATAAAGAGCTTTTGCATTTAGCAGGCCTGTTGGGCAGAGCTAGCAATCTTCCTCTCTTTCCTTTCTGTTCAATTGGAAAAGATCCAGCTTCCAACAGGAATGTCACCTCCCAAGTGAATGCTTCCAAATGCCTGCCTTCATCCAAACTGGACGTATGCATTTCAAAATGCAGAGCTCTGGCAACCCAGAGGGCAAGAGTCTTGCTTTCTCTTCAAGTCCATCCAATGCTCAAGGTGGTTTGCTGATGAGATATTCTTACACACATTATGAAGCATCAAACCTTGAAGTCATTAGTAGCCATGGCAACTCAAATATGCACAGCACAGCAGAAACTGGAATATAGTGCTGTACTCAACTCCCATACATGTTCACAGGCACAAGGAAACCGGTTACACAGGTTCTTCCAAGGTGTTCCAATCAATCTTGCAAGCAAGCAATCTTACAACCTCATCCTGCCATCACAGGTCTAACCAGAGGTGAAGAAAAACTTATTTCCTGACAGAGTTGCAATTGCTGAAGACTTCATAAGTTTGATGATGCAAGCATGTGTTTGGTGTGGGCTCATGCCAATTTGGTGACAAGTTCATTATTATTGGTGGGAGATCAATTATATAAAGCAAAATATATATACTGGTATAGTCAGCACCATGTGTATGATGGACAGGTTGGAGAAAGTACCTCTCACAATCATAAATCAATCACCACCTCAAATACAATTTACAGAGAAGTTGAAATGCATACGATTGGATGCGCTACTCTTCTTATTGCTCCTGAGATTGGTGCAGCGGAATTTGGCCTCCCAAACCTTATAGTCTTCTTCCCAGGTTGGACTGCTGGTGTCTTCTCGGTCTCGGCTGCTGTACCTATAATTAAATTGAAGGGTTAGGCATTCAAGCAAGGGAGTCCTATTGTGTTTGGTTTACTGGGTCTCATCAAATACATTGGTACCTTCTTGGATCCCGGGATCGCAAATGTGAGTGAGTTGATCGGGTCTGTGCTTGCACCCGAGAATTGCTGTGATTGTCCTCCTCTTCACGATTTGGTTCATCTTCTTCAAGCATAAGGTTTCGAATGTAATGCTCTGCAACTCCTCCTGGATCAATACCTTGCCCTTAGGTAAACCAAAATGATCCAAACATGATTTCCATGGAGAACCTCTTAAGACCTTCTCAGAATTGCACTAAATTTTTTTCTTGAATGAGCTTACCTGACGTGTGATGGCTGCTTGATCCAGCAATAGCATTGGAGCCAGATGAGGTAGATGGATGATTCATAATAGCTGATGAGGAGGTAGCAGGGGAGGGAGGCGAAGAAGATGCAGATGGAATCCTGGATGGCATCATGCTTACAGGTGGTGCTGATGTTGACAATGAAGATGGTGTATTGGGATAGCAGGAGCTGAGAGAAGCATGAGATCCTCCCTTGTACATGGGATGAACCTCTCGGTCCAAGAGACGATCCATGATGCGTGCAAGCTTCTCTCGGTCATCCTTGTAGTGGAATAGGAGTGTGATGGCCAAATCATGCCTGCAAGAGATATAGATATACCAACTGTTACATCTCTTTCAGCTTTCAACCTTCCTATTTCAATGAAATGGCAAGTTCAAGACCAGGTATTAAGTATAAGGTCTTAGCAAATGAATTATGTGGAGGAAATGTAATTAGAACATAAGTGACCAAGTTAGGCAAGCTACATTCCAATTTAAAAGCAATTTGTAAACATATTCAAGTCTTAGCTTCATGATGCTCTTATTTCAAACACTCTAGCAACTCTACTCAGGGTTCACACCAGCTTTTTCAAATCTTGAGTCCTGGTGCGTAGCTTCAGCTCAGTATGAACATGTTCAGGTGGTTGTCAATGTGTCCCATGGACTTAGATGTTTTGCAAACATGAATCCCTCCAAGCAAATATGAGTCAGGGACTTGCAATAGCAAGTTAACATGAACCCTGCTACTGTGTCTGTAGTCTGTACTGGTACCTAAAACTCCTTCCTTTAAAATATAGTGCAGACCAATCACAAATAGTCATTACAAAACAGTTTGAGTAGAAAAAGGCACATAAATGGCTGAGCTTCTGGAGTTCATCATGCACTTTCCAAACTAAGTACCTTTTTCAGATTTAAAGTTTTGTGATGTCCCACCTTTGCTTGCGAGTTCCTTCACATAGAAGGGGATGGTCTGCTTCAGAGACATTGGCCTTCAGTCCTAGTGCTGACACAGCAGCATCAAATGCCAGGCTTTCATCAGTAGGGAGACTATATGCACTCTGACTGAGTGTCCCTCGCCCAGTCAAAGTCTGATTCATTGCTGTGAAAAATGCAATCAGTTACAAGCACACAAGATCAACATCTGGATAGTAGTAGCAGGAGGTATTTCTATGCAAAACCTTACTTGATAACACCAGTGCATCAAATATATAGCTGGCCAAGTTGAGGGGAAGGAGTGCTTCACCTCGGGAGCGTAAGCTCCCATTTCGCAATGCCTCAGCTCTTGACCTGATGATCTCTAATTCATCAGGACCTAACAAAAATTGAATACAATCTCCATTACACCAGAAACCTACCTGGATAAGACTATTCATGCTGGGAAAGAAAATACCAAGAGGGATCTTCTTCAGGAGGGCAACAAGGTCTAGTTCCTGGTTGGCAAGCTTCACCTCCAAAGTCTTGGTGGAGGCTGGGGGACGACACATCTCCAGGCCATACAGTCCAACACGGAAGGCCAGATTGAAGCACTCAGAATGCTCAGACAGTACAGTGCACAGAAAAGCTGCCTTAGCCAATGTAGCTGATGCAAGACAACTCACATGATGAGATGCTGGATTGATCTATAAAGACAAAGGTACAACAGTTCAGATCTGTAGCAAAATAGAAAAAGCTGTAGTGGGAGTGAAATTGTCATCATGTAAAGTGCAGACTGACCCGATTCCGTCGTCTCTTGTTCTTGGGAGGGGGTGGGATGTCAATCATGAGCTCAGGAGGATGAGCCAACAGCTCATGAGCTAACTTGACAGCCAGAGTACAAGCCTCTCTTGAATGGCCATGAGCATGAAGAGCCTCTGCCCTTGCAAATAAGATCTCCAATGGATCTTCCATGCATCTAAGAGTTGCCAGGAGGGACTCACATGCCGAAAGAGTCAGCTTCTCATCGTCTGCCTTTCCCTTTGTTTTATCACAGTCAGACAGTCTAAGTTTGGGATCATAGTAGTACACCTGGTACTCATCAACTACAGGGCGGTCTATGCCTGCATTTGCAGTTGCTGCATTTGAACCGTCCCAATTCTCATCACAGTCTTGCAGTTGGACTCTTGCTGGCTGATCATCATCCCTAGTGGATTCCAAATCGCACTCATCACTACTTGATCCAGGCTGGTGCTGAGAATCACAAAAACCCTCACTGCTCACACTTCCACTAGTCCTAGGCACATGAGCAGGACAAGTTGATGGGCTATGTGCATCTGGGCGAACCAATGATGATACACAACACTCAAACACAGCATTCTTGTCTGAGTAAGTCACTGATGGAATTGGATAGTCTATCCAATCAAGGAAACAAGCCTCAATGGCAGGCTTGAACCCACTGAATGCATCTGGATTGGGACCATGCACACCTCCACCACCCCCACCCTTGGAGTTACCAGTTGGTCGGTTTTTTTGTGCATTATGGACCACATTCAAGTGCCACTGAATAAACTTATTTTTCAGAACACGTCGTTCCTCAGGGGAAAGGGCTGGATTGAGGGCAGCCAGACGCCATAGTTGCACAATCTCATCGCAAAGGCTGCTGCATGCATGCTGAGATGCATGGCTATTGCTATTCACATTCTGCTTTCCACCAAACCCACTGGCACCAACATGAAGGGCTACTTTTGTGTTGAACCACCATACTAGAATCTGGAATAAGGTGCCAACAAGAAAATTTATATGGCATATCTCACCCATACATCAGCTTCTGATCCTCCTAGATGGGTATTTGTAAAAAATGGAAGGATGTCCTCACCTGATCACAAAGGAGGCATTCCTCAGTCAGAATCTGAAGTAAAGGGATGGCGTTGCCATCATGTCGACGAAACATCTCCCGCACAATGGATAAGAGATTCCACATGCCCTCAGGCTCTCGCCCCCTAAGCGGTCTCAAGAGGCTTGACCACTCAGCTGCAGCAGGTGGTGCATTTGTTGTTAGCTGATAAACATCACTGCAAGACAGAACAAATGCAGCTTAGACAGTCATATACGCAGTCAGAGTAGGATAGAGGAAATTGCAGAACAGGCTCCACCTGAAGACAATAGGCGAGGGGACACAGAACTTGTTGAGTATTCTACGAATGTTTTCATGTAAAGTGGCCTCATCTAAACACCAGGCTGTCTGCTCACCCGCTGAAGCTCCAGCTGTTGGATCAGGAGCTCCACAAACCTGTTCCATAAGAGCATAAAAAATTAGAAGAATGGAGCAAAAGTAGGCCTCCTCTTTTAATGGACACAAGACTTTCTCACATTATTGATAGAAGATGATGATGGAGAGAGGAGATCATCGAGGAGCCGCTGTGCTGTAGGCAGAATTTGCTGTGGCAGCTCACTAATGAGATACTGAGCAAACTTCTGGAGCTGGTCCCTGTGCAGCCGACTCAAGGATTCGCTCACAGGAGCTCGGAGTTTGACACTTCGTGGCTTCAGAAGGATATTAATTTCATTGGTACCTCAAAGAACACATGCACTACCTGAATAATAATATAAAAATTTGGCCACCTCATGGATACGATGAAGGCAGACAGAAACAATGTGTCGACACCATGATGCAGCACTGGCACAAGTGCAGTTGCATGATGTGATACGTCTTCTATCAAATGTGATGGCCACATTAAACTGACCTTTCCCTGGCAGTGCAGGATTGGATACCACAACAGTTGCACTCAAATGGAAGCCTAAAGAGAGGAAACAATAAGTACAAATATCCATTTTCCTGAAACAAAATTATTGCCAAATCTATACAACTGTGCCCCCAAGGTTTCTGACTTCAATGCCCATTATTGGTTTTGGCTTCATGGGGAGTAAACATTGAAGTACAAATAAACAGGGTGGGCAAAAAAAAACCAAAGCTGTCATTTGTGGTGTTGTCAATCTCTTCGTAGGCTGTCAATTTAAATTAAAATTGGTAGACTTATAGGGTGACACAATTGGAATTTGTATGCCAAATTTCAGCTTTCTGGCTCTAAAATTAAAAGAGCTGTAATTATTTTCTGATGGCTAACAACAAAATGTCCTGTCAAAAGTATCAATATGAACTTGAGGTTGGGATGAAAGGGAGGTTCGATTTCATGAACTTCCATCCCAGCATGACGTTACAAAGGAAGATTGGGAGGCACTGCCTCAAAGTTTTATTGACCAAGCCATTGATCTGCGGTGTCCTAGAATAGAGGCTTGTGTTCAACAGAATGGAGTGCACATTGAGCACCTTTTCTGTTGAAATGAAAGTGCTTAAACCAAGTTGTGGGCTTTCATGTTTGGCATTTGTTTTTGCCAGTAGTGAAAGATTTTAAGCTGAAATAAAAAAATGAGCACTTTCTTTTTCAGAGATGAAATGGAAATTAAATGCCAACCTCACAGTTTTTCTCATTTTTATTTGAAACTTGTCACACAAACCCTAACTGAGTCACACTATTTGTCTACTAAATTTCACCACAAGTGGTAGCCTATAATCAGATTGACAACTTACCAAAAAAGATAGATTTGTTATTTTTGGCCCACCCTGTACATGGAAGTGCAACCAATCCATTATGGGCATAAAAACTGAGAGAATAACAGACCGATCTGGAGAGTGCCCTGCACAGTCTTGGTCTTGTACAAGGATTCACCATTGGAAAACTCCTCAGGATTGCCATTAGCAAGGCAGGAGTAGAGCCTGATGTCATCTTCATTTAATGGGAAGCTCCAGAATGCAATGCATAGCTGGAGGGGTTCAGGCACTGGAGGATGGAACCGCTCCACTAGTTCAAATGGAAGATTCCATGCCACTGTCTGTGCACACAGCTCCACCAAGGAGAATTCCTTGTCTGTCAAACCAAACAAAAAAATTAGACCACCTCAGACAGGAATAGGGCAAAATAAAGAAAGACAAAATGCTTTTTTTATATTTTCAGCCACCAATAAAGCAAGACAGTGTAGAGAGATCTTTCTTGGAAATCCCACTAGAGTCAAAATAAATTAGAAGAAAATGAAAGAGTATAGCTGAAAGGATTTTGATTGGAAGAAACCACAGCTTAAGTCATTCTCAAAATCACCACAAATGCACACCACAGGCTTGGATTGCAACACATGATCCATTTGACCCAGTGAATTCTCCCAGTTTTTGTGGAATTTTCTCTTTCTCCACTCTTTTCTTATCAAGCCATGAATTGTGGATAGCCCTTTCGGACATGGATCCCACTAGAGCTTTATTTCTTCATAGCTGTTGGTTAGAAGTTGTCTGCTCTCCTAAGCATCATTAATTCCTTTTTCACAGGACACTTTGCATTGGCTGCCTTCTTACAGCATGAGCATAAACAGAATACTAGTAATACACAGGAACTGAATGCCAGTATATTCAAAAATATACTTGTTGACAGCAGAAACAAAGCATTGGGTGTGACCAATGACTAACGTGAATATTCAATTTTATGTCAACAGTTATTCTTAAAAGAAAAAGAGTCAAATTACAGCAAGTATTTTTTTTTAATGTTCAAAAACTGTAATAATATTAAAAGCTGTCAACCTCCACCATATTCAACATGTCCCAGGGTTTGTTGATCTTGTATGAAATCTTTGCTACAAGTTTAAAAGGAAGACTTTTGCCTGTACCACTCCTTTGTGAATATAACCTCATTTTCTCCTTTGGCCTTCATTGTTCATGAATTTCACTATAATATCATAATGGCTCTCTAGTTGCTTATTATTATTATTTCTTTTTTTTTTTTTACAGAGAATACTTTTCTTTTACTAATACTTTATTATTATTTTCTCCATCACCAATGATTGAAGGCATCTCTACTTCCAAAGCAGAGGCTCACCAATAAGTAGCATCTTTATGTAGCATATTTTTTTCATTCCTTCTTCAAATTTTCTATAGGATCAGGAGCAGAGATGAATCACAAGGATGAGAATGATGGTGATGATCTTGATGAAGAAATCCAGTTTAAAAAATGATTTCAGTTTTCATTTTGCAGAGCTAAGAGTTTTTTCTACAGGCTTTCCTTATCAAAGTTACTCCTACATACACATTTTAGACTGTGGACATGAGCTCTTCAAGTTTGGTTCTTAAGTATTACACTCACTCAGTGAAATTATTTACTGTAGTGCATTGTCCCTGAGTCAATTCGTTAGCATTAAGCTGGTTCCTCCTTGCATTTGTCTCCCTTTAAAAACCACCACTGTCCTGTGGTGAGGTAAAAGTACAGAGGGAATTATTAAATAAAATACCATTTGAATATGCAATAATTTTTATATCAATGAAGCCAGGAACATGAAAACTGACAATTGCAAACACAAGGGAAATTTATCCCCACCAGTTTGCAGCACTACAACAGCTTGGTGACATGGCACACAGTAGATACTGTTCATTGTGAAACATTTCTAAAAAGTGGAAATTTAGCTGTTACTGTGTAGCAAACCTGTATAACGAATATGGAAAGCATGTAGAGCCAGGAAAGCAAACAGTTCTGCAACTGATGAAGCAATTTCCAGGAAAAATGATCTGCACTGGATCAACATCAAGGTCACCTGAACAGGGTGACTGTGAGAATGTTTTATCCAACAGGTTCCCTGATGTCCATCACGGTGGGTTCGCCCGGGCACCGATGTTCCCTGATCGCGATTTGTGAGAACTTTCTGTACGCCATACTCAATTGATAAACCCTGTATGAAGTACTAATCCAAACTATTAAGAGTGACGCATTCCACTATCTACACGCTAAGTCACTTTCTGGCAAAGTGAAGAGGGATCTGTAATCTCACTCACTCTGATATACCAGTAATTGATTCTTTATCGACAAGGAAAGGGATGCAGTGCAGGAAGCAAAAAAATGTCCAGACTCGTTACCGCTCAAAGAGCGCGAATGACGCAACCACTGCTAACAGTCTCCAACCGAAGACAAAATAGCGTGAATATAAACGCGTATTTAGGTCATAACCAGGGAGACTTTATAGAATTCGTGATGGCAATCCGAGATACAAGCTATAGCAGGGGGATGTGATGACGCAAGCCAAATCACAGAAGCATGACCATCAGCTGTGATTTGGGACGAACAGCCCCGAGGTTCTAGGCCACATACTTTTGAAGAGAGTATTGAAGAGAGGAAATGGACTTTCTATATACTGTATATACAGATATATATATAAAATACTACGAAGCCTCCCCCCCCCCCGACTATCGATTTCCACCGAATCCTTGATTTGACGAAGCGACATCAAGATGTTGCTGTTGAACGAGGAGCGATGCGATCATGTGGTGAAAGAGGAGCGGGAGGGGGGATGGATACAGAGAAAACAAAGGCATGCGCGCATGGGCAGTGAGTGAGTGACCGAGAGAGTGAGGCTGAACAGAGGCATGACGTCACATGAAAACCACCAACTTTTCGCGTCTCGACTCCTTCCCCTCCTATGCTCGTCACCAACGGCATCCTCTCCTCCAATGAGTGTTCAAATAAAGTACGCCGAAAAAAAAAAGGTCTACCCGATTCGGACCAAGGGAGCGTAAAAGAATCAGGTGGATTCGTCTACTTGTCATCACACCATCCTGTTGTCTTCTACATATATTCCTTGTACCGGCAGGTTCCCAGATAACATTTTTCGTGGGGCCCACGTCGGCCCAACGTAGGTTATTCACGTAAGTCCCACGTGAAAGTGATCGTTGGGCCAACGTTGGCAGTAAGTTGGATAGCAACGTATAACCCACTTACCCAAATAGCTGGTTTTTGCTCTATATCATCATCATTTCGTACCATATACTTCATTCCCCATCCAGTGGAGGGTATTCCATCTATAGTACGGTACATGTACTATGAAATTCAACCTACCAAAGACATGTATACATGCCCTAGAGAGGCAGGAGACATAGGACAGTACAGACGTGGATCTTCCCCCGACTGTACTGATTACAGAACACGTCAGTGGATGGACCACCTCGCGCGGTACCTTAAAGTATCAGCAATATCAAATCCTTTATTTCCTCCTGTGGTGGAGATGAGCAAATGGCGGAATTGAGTTCACGGACACTCCCTCTGTATTTCGGATCTCCTTTTTGGATGCAATCCTTCTGTCATTTAAAAAGGTTCTCATAAGGAATATGAGTTTGTTCATGGCCTGAGCTTCATGAATCTGTCTTGAATAAGTGGATAACAAATGATGAAATGTCCGCGTTTATTGATTCCTATAATGAGACAAGGTGAGACATATGGCCAGGTACTAAACAATCCTGCGAAGGACAATTCCAGGGAAAGAGGTAAGGGAACTTTTGCGTGCTGTGCGAAAAGCGAGACCCGATACCTACATCTAATGACCTGGCGAAGAACTTCAAGGTTTTGAAGTTCTTCAAGGAACTTGCATCAGGAGTTCTGCAGTTCTTTTCAACGTGTGGATATGCCCACATGGGGCCAACATCGTTCCCCAACATCTCCCACCTTTATCCAATGTGGGCTCAACGTAACGTGTTATCTGGGTTATTTCTATTATTTTCTGACGATAAACAGGAACAACTCAGTAGTGCGTTACATGAGAAGGGCCATCTTGTGAGACATCACTAGTTTATAAGCAGTATGTGGGGCTTAAGGTGGGGTAGACACATGACTTTTAATCTATGTAATGAGGGAGGTTAACCAAACCACTAGCCATGAGTCGCTAAGGTCAACTCCGATTGAAAAGACAAGATCATTCAAGATGTAGTCCCAAGTCCATGGATCAGGGCGGGTTGACCCCCACGACCGCAAGCGCAATATCTTGGAAAGAAACAAAAAAGAGACGAAACGTCGCCCAAGGGGGTTTGTTTCTCTCTCTCGGAATAAGTCGACTTTCTTGCGTTTTTCATCTCACACTTGGCTGCAAATAAGCACGAGACCAAGACTTGATTCTTCAGTGCGTGTACTGGGCACCGGAAAGATGTATATGTATGCGTAAAGCAGAGGGTCAACAGGAGTGGGTGGGGAGGACGGGAAAATCAAAAGATCTTTCTCAAATGCATGCAACGATCCATTTTGATTCCCTTCTATACATGGCTGGGTTGTCCATCTCCTTTGTCTTGGGTGACGGTACGGCTGGGACGAGACACAAAGAAACCACGAAACAAAGACCATGCTGTCAATTGGGACCGATCGGCTATTACCAGAACGGAGAGGACTGAAATAAATAAATGAAAAAAAAAATAGTCCCGCGGTCGCATTCGATCACTCTAATGTAGTTGTTTTAAGTTTCGAACGAGGCCAAGGAGAGCCACAGCCGAAGGAGCGCAAGCTTTCTCGACGGAACGGTGATCAATAAAACCGTAGAGGGAGAAAGGCAAAGAGAGGGGGTGGAAGTGCAAGTGCGATAATATAATCTTACACATCCCCCTCTCTTTAACAAGCCAGGGGCCCGTTCCTCGCCTGTGCTAAACTTAAATCTAAATCTTAGGCTAAAGGGTCAGGGCGAAGTATAGACTTTTTGCTTTTAGACTGCTTTTAGATTTAGATTTAGATTTAAGTTTAGCATAGGCGAGGAACGGGCCCCAGGACTATGGTCCTCTTCCCAAAATGGTGACATTTTCCCTTAATTTTTTCATATTTTTCTTTCCTACTTCCACCCAGACTTTCCCTTTTCTCCGTACATTGGGCTAAACCATTTTCCCTTTTCACACATAAATGAATGTAAGAAAGCAGGTCTGCATAACATCAACACAATAGGACCCAACATTTAATACCTTCACAGAAAAAAAAAGCAAAAACTGCAATTCAGAGAAAAATTATCAAGACAAGGAAACAAGAACTCTCAAGCTGGTGTCTGTGTACACAGCCTCCCTCTATTTCCAAAAATGTCCACTCTCCAATAGAATGTTACCTGTTTCAACTCTTTGCTAAGGGTAGAGAGTATAAACACCTCTGATCTCAAGGGTGAGGAGAGGAACATGATTAATAACTACTGCTTATTTTCTAATGACAAAACGAGAAATTGAAGTATAGATGGATTTTAACTTTATTGATGGAATGCATGGGATTTGATGCCTATGAGGCCACTTTTAACCCTTTGGCTGTTTGCTGAATATATACTCAGGCTAATGTAGTGATAGCCAGGGTATGTTCTTGGGCTCAGAACATTCACTGTGTCTAGGTTATTTCACAGCTTTTATGCATCATCAATAGTTTTAATGATATGACATTTTTTTACATAAACTATTGTTCTTAGATAAGCAGTGCCAGTTTTTATTTTAAACATTTCTGCCATTCCCCCCTGTGTTATAACGGTGAATAGAGAAATATGTTATGATGTCAATAACTAAAAAATAAAACCTTGCTATGGGTAAAAATTAATTGAAAAATAATTTATAAACAAGAAAGAGATGTGTGCATATTACAAGTCCACATCTATGAGAAAATGGCAACAGCATAAACTCCATGAAGAAAAGACTGAATATGTCATGAAAGACACCTTTCCTCTGACTCCTGGAGATAACCATTGGAATTTTACCTGACCCTAAGCCACTCGCAAATGATCATTATGGTCCTGATTTCAGTGAAGTTGAAGATATGACAAATGAGCCATGATGCCCAACTGGAAAAGTGTCCAAGGGGGTGTGGGAGATGATCTATGAGCAAAAGGTAGGCTTTAAAGTTTATTTTTTATTTTTCTTGGACTTCCTTTGGAAAGTAACTCCTGTATGGTGAACAGGCTGCTGACTTGCGATCTGAGTATCATCACAACCATTTTCTGTATCCACTGAGCACTGGTTGCTTTGGGGCAACTTGAGAGCAAACTCTTCCCATCTAATGGGATGTACATTTGCAGAGGCTGTGTGATGGAATAAACTGTGGTCACAGCATGCAGTCTCCTAGTTCTTCATATTGTCATCAAAAGCTTCTCCCTTTCATGAAAAGGAGATTCCAAAAAAGACAGAATTGTATTAAGGATACCCTTACTGCAGGACCATGCTCCATTTGAGGATCGTGGTTATTTCTTGCCTCCCACAGGCTGCTCTCACTCTTGTTTTACCTCCCTTTAAATTTAAAAAAAACTTTAGTTTGGTTTTCTATTTGATGAAGGTCCCCTTCACTTGCATTTCTTTCTAATATTTCTAAATGATACTTTTATCAATTACAAAAACATCATGCTTGAACATATTTCAGGATACAAATAGGTACAGCGTGGGCCATAAATATTCATACGACTTGCAATTTTTCTGTTTCTGTATGCCTGAAAACAGCAAATAAAAAAATGTATTGTACCTGTATGTGAGTGTCTCTTTGGTGGTTGACTTTGGCAGTTTTAACATGAATCCCTCTCCTCCTAAAAATGGCATGAGGTTTAAAAAATTGTCTGGTTGACCATGAGGCAGGATCAAAGAATAATAATGATCCACATGCAACTCTGACTGTAACCAAATGGATTACTGTATGTGAAGTCTGCTGGAAGCTGAAAATATTTTGCAAATAATTACTTTGAGCCCTAGTGTCTTGCTGAGATTCAATTGATTCCATGAGAAGTTATTAGTACAGGAAATACAAGGCATTGATTTGGTGTGAATATTTATGGGTCACCCTGTAGAAGTTGTGTTCACATTAATCACAAGGCAATACATATAGGTGACCATGTGGACTACTGGTTGGGGTCAACATTTTGCAGAAGAGCTTATGCATGCTACATGATTGATATGAATTTGTCTTAACCCTTTAGCTGGCAATCACATAAATAACTGATTAAATAACAGCTATTGGTGGTACTCCTTTACTTGGATGGAATTCAATTGCTGCTCTTTGCTTATGACAGTCATCATAACACTCCCTTCTGAATAGCCACAGAGGCAGAGCTCACTGGGTGGAAAACATTAAACTTTGCAAAAAAAATGGGAAGGCATTTTGAAAGTATCTGCATGCGAATTTTCAATATTGTGCCACCAGTAGTTTGCAGTAGACAAAATTAGAGGAATAACTTTTGTGGTGAGCCTCATATATACAGCCTGTGTCTGTCCAGGTTCCAGTTGAACAAATTTTCTGGTGAAGGCTGCTGCCTTAAGTGCTTCTGAAACTTCCTCAGAATTGAAGTTATATATTTGTTTACCCAAATCTACATTGCAATATAAATAAAATCTTTCTTCCAGTGACAATTAAGAAGCTATTTTGTAGCCAAGATAGTATCAGTACAGTGTTCAGCCACTTTATACTTTTAAGAACATCTATAAAATTTAAGTTCTCAACTCAAAAGAATAAAATTCACACCAGCAGAACATAACAGACTTATAGTATATCCTGTCTCATGCTGTAAAAGGATACGACTCACTATGTGTTGAGCGGTTGTAGGTGCTTGCTTGTGAAGTGGTTGGCGTGGAGGTTGGTGGACCCCTCCATCCCCTCCAGTTGTTCGTGATTACAACCTCCTGCTCACTGTTCCATGAGCAGAGGGAGTCATCTTCAAAATGGTCAGAATCATAAAGCCCAGAGGATACTTTATCTGGCTCCTCCCATTCAATCATCTGCTGAAGCCCTTCATGACAAAAGAACATGCTCATTCAAATGCATTCTTTGTTATATAAAAGTATTATATTCATACATTTTCTTAACTTAAAAAAAGGTTGCCAGCTGAACAAGGCGAGGACAGACAGGAATAGAATTAAGCAAACTAACTCCACCTGGATCACATGTCTGATTAGCTGACTTCCAGTTGTAACCTATGACCTTGAATTTAACCATATTGAGCTCAAGATACCAAGTTCTCAAATATATAATATTAAAAACTCTTTGAGAAGTAAATTTTACCACCTGCCAGATCCCCCCGAGTACATATACAGAGGGCAGGATAGTATCAGCCTGTAAATATATGGGATAGTTCCCCATGTGTTAAAGGGGTGTTGAATTCCCACTAATTGTGAAGTTCCAGATGTTCTATTTTTATTTTTTTTAGTTCTGAAGTTGCTAAGATTCAACACTTGCACAACTCCATCCCAATTAAAGGCTCATAAAAACCATTAGTGTAGCACTCATTCTCTCATGAGGGCTGCAAAATCAATTCAGGTCTTAAGGCCAAAGTATATAATTATTTTAATGAAAAGAACCTCTGATTAGTCTGATTATATCCCTGTGAAAAGAAATATAAATAAATAATACAATTTTTTTTTACGCTCATCTTTTGCCCTTACATGGAAATATAAGAAGTAAAGTAAAAATAGAGATATTGTAGTTCATGTTAATCTTAGGCTGAATAAATATGCAAGCAAATCCTGACCAATTAGCTGCTTCTCTCCCTTTTAAAACTGTTTTTCTCTTTTTTCAACTTCTGTGAATTTATCCTAGCATTAAGAGGATCACACAACACCCAAAAGGAAAATTTGGAACTGTAGCAGAATTTGCCAATGCATTCAATTCCAACACAGCGATCTTGATACAACTCTTTCTCTGATGCGGAGATATATATCATACAAAGCATATCTTACTCAGGCTAATAATTTTCAGGAGTTGAAATGAAACATGTAAAAGAAAAATATATCTCCTTTGCACTCATGGTAATTTGAAAGCAAAAATTTTATAATTACACTCCATTTGCTGGCACATATATTCATCATGTTCCAGGAATCTGCCCTACTTAACCTTTTCATGGCTGAATTAAGAAAACAAATAACTAGCCAATGTGAAAATATCATATCAGACCATATATGAAACATGTATGGGGATTCACACAACTCACATAAAATCATACAAGAAGAAAAAAATATGACCCCATACATTTTCATATATTAGCTCATACAAATGCACCATATACTGTCCATATATGCCATGTCATATCTATGCTTGGTGAGATTACCTGAAAGATGCCAGTATCCAAATAGGGTCCATAATCCATTGAATACTGCATAATCAAACATATGCAAGTCACCATATGTAACTTAGAGTCAATTCACTTTTATTTGTTCATAGACCACAATCAATTACTCCAAGAATTCAATTACGCTGCATAAAGAAAAAATATCATAAAAGTAAATATTATTTTTATATGGTTAGCATGGAAGAAAATGCCTTCACTTGGCATTGATTATTTACAAATGGAACATAATTATTTCCATCACTTCCGGCTCCCAGTCAGCTTCTGGTGATAAGGCCCCAATTGCCAGAGTTGCAGTGGTGCTTCATGTCCCGGTTGTTGGGGAGGAGGGGGGGGGGCCATTGGAACTCCTTGCCCTGGGTGTCAATATGCCTAGAAATGGCCATGCCACAGAGTTGCATAGAATTGGGGGAGGGGGGAAGAAGGTGGGATGGTACAGCATGTACGTGCCCCCCACATTACAACAAATTAGAAGCAATAACAAAAAGGAATAGACGTGAAATTCATAACGTCCCAGAGTTCCCGTGGCCAGCCCCCCCCAACACACTTTTTTCATCTAAAATATGTTTGCTACTTAGAGAGGGTAGGGTTCAATTAGAAACACCAACCGGAATTTTCTAGCTGCACAAGGGCTGTATATTCAGACCAATTCCAGCTGGTACAGAGCTGGAAAATGGTAGATACAGGATGTTTCACACTTGGAATTTTCCAAATGGAATGCAGCTAATTTCAATGGCTGTATTTGGCTGGAAATTTACCCTTAAAATTTTATAAAGAGGGCCCTCCAGTTGGAATACAGTTGAATTTACTTTTGAAAATAAGCTGTTTCTGTAGATGGACCTCCAGCAGGAATATGCAGCAAAAAATTATCATTCCACCAGTAGTACTGCAATTAGGAACCAATCTGGATCTGACTTTACCATGCAAGCATTATATTATAGCTATGTATAACCTTTAAAGTAATTTGCCAAAAGTTTGATTTTGAACCCCCCAGATGAAAATCCTTGTTGAAAACAGCTATAAAATTCAAGCAGGACCCCAGTTGGTACAGCTTCTGTCCACCTGGAAAATTTCAGTCAGGGTTTCAAATTGGGCCCTACCCTCTCTTAGTAGCATAAGTACATAATAAAAAAAATGGGCAGGAGGAGGGCAAAACTCTGGGACACTGTTATCATGCACATTTTTCTCTGTATTAATGTTTTTTGTTGTTAAGTGGGGGCATGGCATGTCATGCCATGCCTACATTAAACAATTCCTTCATTGGATTATTTCAGGAAGAAATAAGTTTTTTCCCTATCTATCTTGTGAGTTGTCAGTCAAGATGAAGACATTCTTATGTGAATAAGTTAAGTTTTGTCATGAAATAGCATTATTGATGGAAAATACTTTTGAAGGTTCAAGTCTATAATATTGAAACATTCACCTTCATCAACAAGGGTGCATATGTTGAACACCATGAAACATGGGTTCTTGGAGTAATTGATGGTGGTCTATGAACAATTAAAAATGAGTTGATTGCAAATAAGGTATGGTGACTTGCATATGTATGATCATGCAGTATTGGATGGATTATGGACCCTTTTTGGATACAGGCATCTTTCAGATAATCTCACCATACATAGATATGACATGGCATATATGGACAGTATATGGTGCATTTGTATGAGCTAATACATGAAAATTTATGGGGTCCTATTTCTCACTTCTTATGTGATTTTATGTAACTTGTGTGAATCCCCATACATATTTCACATATGTTCATATATGGTCTTATATTAAATTTTCACATGGGTTAGGAGAGGGCTTGGCTCTGCTGCCCTGTCCCCTTGACTCTTCAGGCAAAATATGGTTGTAAGTAAGACATATGACTTGTCCATGAATCTTCACCACCTATCAGACATAATTCCTTATGCCCATAAAACTTAATATTGCAATGCAGGTAAAATATTTTATATGCAATAGGGCTTTTACACATGACATCATAGATCAGGAGACACTGCCTCCACTCCATGCTGGAGTATAGGCAGACTACGTTTGGCGTGAACGACAGTGATATTTTGCTCAACTATGGTGAATTTCTCGTGTCTAGCTGGGTTGGAGCAAGTTCCCACACTTGCAAATGTGGTTCCCTGGGTCTTTGAGAGTGACGGACATACAGAAATGATGATGTACACTGTTACACAAATTGGTTGTGTGGTATTCTCACAGGCCTAGACCTAACTCCATGATTCTGAAGGCACCCCAAAGCAGGTGTCCTCGTCAGAGGATACTAGATTGGGTCAAGTCATTAGGCCTTTGGTGAGAAGGTAATACCTGAATTTCATGGCATGTGATGCTCTTAGCATATGGGAGAGAGATGTCAATACTGTAGTTCGAATTTCCTGTGGAATCGTGGACTCAGTTCTGTGGAGTCTCTTCCTTCATAGGCACTCTTTTCAAAACAACCCATTAACGCTATGACATTCTGTTGAGAAAATACGACAAGATGACAGCACAGTCAAGGGCATTCCACCATGACTAGCAGGCGCTATTGCAAAAAATAGAATGCATTGCATTTTAGGCCAGAACTTGGCTTCAGCCACCAGACCATTACAGGGCTTCAGTGGGTAAGGATCACACTCTTTGCTCATCTTCATCTTCTCCAGATAGCAGTGTTTTGCTGTGCCTTTCAGGGTTTCAAAATAGGCGGAAAAACTGGTAATCGTGATGCAGACTTGACGAGGTTACAACCGTAACATTGGCCTATCAATCGAAACCCCTGCTCCCCTGTACTCCAGCATTGCAGATGTGTGCTCCGCCCCTCGTTAAACGCCATCTTGTGATGTCAGTGAAAAAGCACTATACAATTGTTAATATATGAATATATATATGGTGGAACATGGCAAATATATAACCATGCATGGCCATATATAATCATACAACCTGCAATAGGGTAAAAGACCCAGTGATGGGCCACATCGCAAGAAAATTCCAAAAACTAGGTATTAGTTCCACGACCACCTCTGACATGTGTATGTGCTTGAATGCTGCTAGTCTATGCTGCAACAGGGGTAGGCATGCAATGGAGACTTAGCTATAGGAATTTTTATGTGCAGTTGCCCATCACTGGGTCTTTTACCCTATATGGAATTTTCACGTGGGAAGACATATTTTCACCACTTTTTCCATTGAACAGGTGGTTGCTAAAGATAGTGCATGCAGAAAATTTAAAATATTTACTTATATATTCAAAAACTGAACCTTTTAATTACATGAATCATCAACCAAATATATTGAATAACAGCCATTGTTCACATATGGGGGGCCCCTAAAACATGGCCTTTGTCCCAATTTTATTTGTTCATTCATGCTAAATGCAGGCATATTTTCCCTTTCTTTAAAAAAAGGAAAAAAAAGTCTTACTTTTTCGTTTAAAATTCCATATCACAAAAAATACAAAAATATCAGGTCACAACTTTTCTTTTTGATCCAGCTTGCCTGAACTACAACCTATTTGAACAAATGATGCATCACCGAAGTGCCCCTTTTGTGAGCTATTAAGTGGTACCAAGTTAAACAGGTTTTGTTCAATGGTAACTGCAAGAGCAGTCTCAAAAGATATGATCATATGCAATGAAAGGGTTAATCTTGAATACAATTTTCCAATGGGGAGTAGCATGAATGATAACCCATTCTGTTGGCAACATATACAGGAATAGTATGTGACCAAGAGATGTGTCCGAGAATTGATGGTTGAATTTTTTTAGCTTTATGTAATTCCAAATTTTCTCAGACAAAATAAAGCGTGAATGGCCAATGAATGGGGTGAGGCACCACATGCCATTGGACCTTTTTGAAGGTTTTTAAAATTTTTAAACCTTATTATTTCTGGAATAAAACATCTGCAATTGCATGATCCCATGAAGAAAAACACTTTTTTTTAAAGGTCTCCACTCCCTCTTATAGAGTTAGTGAAAACTCCCACTTACTTTCTTTGCCGATTTAAGAGTTTTCAAGTCAAGTACTGAGGGACTCTGTGAATTAGTCTTTGTCTACAGTACACAAAGACTTCTCTTCTAGCTTCCTATCCCATATTTTCTTTCCTTGCTCAAGACTTAGTTCTTTTCATAGCTCATCGCTACCTATGGTCCACTTACATATCCAATGCAAAACCACCATGATAGGGTGCAATGGAAACCATCCACATATGCTTGAGTCCAGTTGTATAATATAGAGGGTCCATTAGGGGACAGAGCTTATATGTTCCTAGGCTAAGGAATGCTTTCTGACAACTCTTCTTTGCTAAATAAGTTACGAGTCAATACCCTTTACAGATAGGTAATGCCACATAGCCTATAAAATAAGGCCAAGGCCGTTAACTTACCAACTTCATCGAAATTGTTCCATTCTGCCCCACCCACCCCGTCTTCATACACGAAATCCAGGGTGCTGGTTTTGTAGAGTTTATCTGCATGCAAGGGAGATTTAGACAGGCTCTTATGTCGGCGTCATGAGGGAAAGCGGACACTCGTCAACCCTCTCCACCACAAGACCTACAACCTCTGAACCAAAACAAAAATGGAGGCCTCTATCAGGAATGCGCATCTTCGATTTTTCAGGATTACAGCTGACTCCACCATGTGACAAGACAAAGGCTCAACTACACAATGATTATATTGTGCTGTGGAAACCTTGTACGAAGCTTTTCAATTAGTTTGAAATCTTTTAAAATCATTCTGACGCGCCAAATGTATGCCGAACATCTCCTAAAATACTTAATCATACATTTTTTATTTGTTTTACAAAGCAACTGGAGAATTTATGATGAAAATGCTCTTGCGAAAATGTGCGGACTATAATATACCCCTATATTGATGGTGTCGCAAGATCAGGCAAATATTTTTGTTGAAAATATTTCCTTGCAATGAGCAGCGCCAGAATTCAATGAGCTCAATAATGACAGCTGTCGATCATGGATTACTGAGGAAATTATACAAGAACGAGTTCTTCGGTTTTCTAAGACCATAAAAATTGTGTGAAAACGCTTCTAATTTTCGGGAGGACACCTTTGATGACAAATTAGCATTTCCAATATTTAAAAAAAGAAGTCAAGGGGGTAGCAGATGGTGAAGATATACATACACCGAGCAGACGATAGTGAGAAGGAAACGGTCGCGATGACGTCATGACCACAGTATTAAGGGGGGCATCAGTAAGTGGCGCCGTTTCGAACAGACCCTGAGACCCGCCCAAACCAAGGAGCAGTTGAAGAGAAATGTTTTGTGTGGACTTGTCTTTAGTCATAGTCTTATTTAGGCTCAGTCAAATATCGCACACCCCATTGTGTCCACATTTCAACCAAGGTTTCAGACTCCAGACTCCTAAGATAAGGTCTTCGCCAGACCTACGCAGGCCGTTCATGACCTACATAGCCTAGCTTTCATTATAGGCCCTCTATGCCGATGAAGCCGTTGGAGAAAGAAAAAATCAAGTGGGAATGAGAATGTTTAACTGGCGCAGAAAGCGGGTAGGCCAAGTTTAATTGTGACCATGTCGAAAAGCATAGTTGTTCCCTAAGTATCAGTCCTCAGAGCATTCTAACAAAGCTTTAAGTTAGCTTGGGGGGGGGGTTTCAGTCCTGCCCCAATCCCGCTTTTTTTTCTTAGTAAGATTAGATACATTGAGGGAAATCTTGGGTTGCAGAATGGCAAACAGCATTTTCAAAGGTTGGTGGTGTAGAATGATGGAGTTTACAGCCAGTTGTGGAGGAGGCTGGACACAATAAGAGGACAAACTTGATATCTGGGGCTGTATTCAATATATTTCTTAAAAGTAAGCCTAGAACCCTGCTAAGGTGTCTGCTAAAGTTAGCAGGGTACTCAACTCAATCATTCAATATCCATCTTATCACACTGCTTATCCTAGCAGAGTGCTAAGGGACTCCGAGTAAGCATTACATCCTGGAACGACCCTCTGCCTTTCGTGTCAGCATGGAAGCCTTCAAATGAAAAGTGAATATCAGCCTACAAGAGCAAGTGGCTTTGTGATGGGTGCATGCCTGTGCCAAATGGTCTTGGTATGCATCTCCATCTGAATCTTCATTTTATTGCTCATCCATGAAGACATTCAAAGTCATGAAGTCCTCAGACCTTTTGTGATGGACAACACATGCAATGTTGTTATTGCTTGCCCAAGATGGAGTCATACAGGGCTCTGAATGTAGGCAACGAAGCCTCATTTTCCCCTACCCAAATATTACCTTCACCATGGTCGTCCTATGTGCTCCATTATGCCGCACTCATTGGCGAAAGTGAAAGCCACTTTCTTCAAGAGAGAAACCAGAAGCTTCTATACTTTGCAATTGGCCATACATGGAGCCTAGTGGAGTACCTGGACATCATGGACACCACTGGCCAGCGGGCAGACATAGCTCGTACATGTGATCTCATATTATTGAATGGAATCCCTTGTGATTGAAGAAATTAAGCTCATTAACTGAATACTGATGATCACATCAATCACACATGGGAATTGACCAAAGGCATCCCTTTCTTGTGATATCTGACCATCATCTGGTTGTGACACAAAATATGAAACCTTGCTCTCATAGCAAGTACAACCTTCCAAAATATCCTACTTGCAGAAATAGACTTCCGTACAGTCGCTCATTTAGCTGTATGAAAAGATCCTGTAACAAAGTGCTATGAACCAACACAGATTTGAATAACATGTGGTGATTCTGGGAACAACTGCTTCTATGTCCTCTTGAAGGCCAGTGAGGAAAACAATACTGCTCATCTCAAATCTGTAACGCTTGTACAAGTTTGAGTCGTAATAAGCATCAAACGGATTCCCAGTCGGCACAGTCACGTTGTGTCAATGTTGAGAAAAGGTTGAAATGTTGAGATTTGGTTAAAGTTGAAAATCCGATGAAGAATTGACATCAATGAAATGCTGGCTATTCGTAATTTAAAGTATTTGCAGCACATTGTGACTACTCGTAGATTAGTGAATTCGTTTATTAGCTATCAAGCACAAATCAAATATAATGAGAAAAGAATTGGTGTTTAATAGCCACTAAATGACTTTGCCAATCCACGGGTAGTCACAATATGCTGCAAATGCTGTTAATTATGAATAACCATGCATTTCATTGATGTCAATTCTTCATCGGATTTTCAACTTTAACCAAATCTCAACATTTCAACCTTTTCTCAACATTGACACAACGTGACTGTGCTGACTGGGTTGATTATATGGCGAAGAACTCTTTTGCAAACAAGTACCCTTCTTTAGAAGATATTTGGCACTTGAATAAAAGTGTTACTCATGTTATACACTAGTCCACTGCAGCTAGATGCTCTGCTTAAGAAGGATATTGAATAGGGTCATCCATGCAAGTAGGGTGCTTAGCCATGAAAAGTTATTGGCATGCTCAAATCTAAGATAAAAGATTGAGATAAGACTTATATTGAATACGGCCCTTGGATTCTGACAAGACCTAGCTAATGGATTCCAATGCCATTGGGAGATTTTCCCTAATCTAATCTAATCTATTGTGAGGCCTCAGAATTCCAGGAGAAACATTTCTTCAAAAGTGTGATTGCCTATAGGCCTGCAGCCTATAGATAGTTGTGCCATCAAATAGCACAGGCCTTTATAGGCGAAGGCCTTGTCCAGGTCAGCAGAGAAATGGAAAATTACTTAAAACTGGAGAAACTTGGTGAAGGTAAGATCAAAGTAATTAGCATCAAGTTACTTTGGGCTTCATCAGTCTGGTGCACACCTACATTGCACCAAATTGTTTATGTGAACACCAAGCTGATGTAGACTTGTAGCATTTACAAACATGGACTCCTTGGAATTTCCCCCCCCCCCCCATTTTATTTCCAGAAGGGAAATCCAGCATGGAATAAGAATGGTATTAATGGTACAGTTACTACTTTTGGACCATATTTCAGCATATATCTCTTTCACATTTTCCAAGATTCTACCCAGTATATTCAGGGGCAGATCATAAAAGGGCATGATCGGATGACATTCTTTGCAAGGCACGATCGTGCAATGTGGCCATACTGCAAATTGGGGATATCAGTTATCTTTTTTATCAATAGGATGAGATCAGATGACTTCTTCCTTTATGGCTCATGAGAGCATGTTCACATAGATGTGGTCTTGCTTGTTGCACAGATTAAATATGGTGCAGCCCAAGCACGTATAACGGGCTCCAGGTGGAATAAGGGCAAAAAAATAATTTATTGGTCACTGGCTATGGTAGCCACAGTGTCCACCAGACTGATGAAGCTTGATATTTCCATGATAGTTACAATAAATAATTTCCTATCTTGCTCTACAGGCACTTATGGTGTTGTATACAAGGCCAAGAACAAGAAGACTGACCAAATTGTTGCCCTCAAGAAGATCCGACTAGAGAACGAAGATGATGGTGTACCATCCACAGCCATTAGGGAGATTGCAATGCTCAAGGAGCTTCGTTCTCCTCACATTGTCAAGTAAGTAATGTTGGGGTGCAATCCTCAGCATTCAGAGAGTGTTGTTCATTCGACTTTCTCCTGTGGAGATGCATAATAGCTTCCTTGTAGAGATGCATTGTGTCTCATCCAAAGTGCAAAAGTCAGGATGCATAAGGTTAATATTTATTTTAACAAATATTCAAACTGCTCTCCATTAGTATGAATACATGTTTCAATTCTCTTTTCAAATGACTGTAGGACTTTCATTAAGGTCGGTCATGCACACTTCCAGTGTCTGTGTGCAACAAATTGATTTCATTGGCAACTGATTGGTATGTATTGACTTCTGTTGCATACATAGAAACTAATTGCACTCACTCGACTTTAGTCAATTTTCTAGCCATTCTCACCTTTCACCTGAAAAGGGAAAAATTAAATAAACAGTAAATTTTTCGTAATGCCCATGTGTCCTAACTTTTGCACCACCCTGTATATAACAAGACAAGACATGCCAAAGAGAAATGTGCTGCAGCTGCATGCCCAACAGAAGAAGCTGTCTCCATCAGGCCAACCAATGAATACATAACTTTCCACATTGTCACTTCACACTCCACTGGGAGTTTAGATGTTCACCACAGCAGTGGAGGCTTCATTCAAACCTGCATTGAAAAAAAAAGTATTACTTCATTAGAAGAGAATCTAAGTTCTATTATTTTCATATGCTATAGATGTCATTAAGGCAGTGGCAGCACCCTGGAGAGGGAAGCCTATGCCTACTCTTGCTTCACTGACTGACTATAGTACTTTGCAAATTTAATTTGTACCACCTTTTCCTCTTTGAAGGGAAAGAGTAGAAACCCAGTCTTTATTTTTGTTGCACTTCACAATGTGTGATCAGCATAGGTGTGTAACAGTTGTTTCATGTTGTGTTATGTCCCAGGGTCAACATGGGGGACAGAAAAATGCATCACACCTTCAGTTAGACCCCTCTAAATGGCCAATGGTCATCACCCCTGATTCATCAATGTGAAATGTGATTTCCAACCCTGCCCTTGGTCTTTTGGAGCATCTGAATCCTGAACATGCATTGACCATGACTGCTGTGTGCCTCAGTGAATACCATGCCAGGCTGAAAGGGTTAAATCAATTATATAATTATAACAGCTGCTGATGTAAATCTCATTCTACTGAGATTTGATAAAAAAGAGGTGGTAAACACATGCTTGGAAAAAGTGGACTGCTAACTTGTATGAACAAACCCAAGCATAAATCTGAGCCAGTTTGCAGGCCAGCCTTGGTCCAATTGAACAATGATCTTTAATCCTATTCAATGACAACTTCCTTGTTTCAATGGAGGATGATTTTCATTTCACCAAATGAAGAGTTCTTCAGCTTTAAAGGAAGCAGTTAGCTAAAGACCTTCACTGTAGTTCAAGGAGTTGCCCAGATTCTGATGTTTCATGTTAAGCTGTCATATAATTCCATAGAGGTCAAAGCCTCAACATGCTTTACATCTCACAAACCAAGAGTCCTACGACAGAAAAAACATTAGGTGGTTTTATTCCTCATTATTTTATTCCTCTATGCTAAATTTATTCCAGATCCATGATATGAACCCCATGAGAGGGGGTCATTCTTTTTTTGAAAGCACTTTATACTCCTGCATTACTGGAGGTCTCTGGAATCAGAGTCTTCATTTCATGTCATGGTGAATGTGTGTTTCACATTGTACAGGGTGTATCTAAAGTCCATACTTTTGGGGATTTTGAATTAATTAAAATTTTCAATGAGTGAGTGTGCCAAAATTAGTTCAGAGGTACTAATAAATATTCAGAGGGGGTTATGTGTCAGAATCAATATGTGTATGCAAGTTCATGGCATGCAATTTGAATATTTAATGAAATAAAGGTAAATAATGAAATTGCCTACGAGTCTGGACTTTTGATACACCCTGTATATTACAATGTAGTGTAATAGGATAGTGCTCATTATTGATGGCAATGACATATAGTATATCCCTTGGTAGCATCAGATAAAACCTCAATAATGATATTGGTAGAACTCACTAACAATTTTAATTTTCAGCCTTTTGGACATTATCATGCAAGAGAATAAGCTCTTCCTAGTCTTTGAATTCCTGGCAATGGATCTCAAGAAACTCATTGACCAATATCGCAACCGAAATCTTGAACCACAGCTAATCAAATCCTATTGCTACCAGGTGAGAAATGCTCCCACATTTATGACATGATGGGCAAAAAGAATCCTCTCATTGACTGAAGTCTTTCATAGATAACAGATGGGATCTTGTTCTGCCACAAGAGGCGTATTCTGCATCGAGACCTAAAACCACAAAATCTCCTAGTGGACAGGCTAGGAAACATCAAGATTGCAGATTTTGGTCTGGCACGTGCTATTGGACTCCCTGTGCGAGTTTACACACACGAGGTAAGGTCTCCTATAAGTCACTGCATCTCAATTTACCTAATTGATTTTTTAATTGTTAATTTGCTGACTTCAATTCTTCTCATTGCTGTGCAATAGGTGTTTGTAGTAGGAGTTGCTCTAACTTTTTTGTTCTAAACTTGTATTATGTCTATCGTATGCTGTAAAGTTTCTTGAATTTTATGGGCAGGGGCTTGTTTTGCCAAAAGTAGCTTTTCTTGAAATAATCATCTGGAAATTATTCCATACAGAAAAATCATATGATTTTATGAGAAGTGGGCATGTGTGATATATGGAACTTGTATGATCTGTCATATATGATATGTGGGATGTGCTGAAGGTTTCTAGCAGCACCCAAGCATCGAGACCAGTGAGAGTCCTCTTCATTTCATTCTATATGATAGCATGTTTGAACATGTCGGGTGGTTTGGTTTCCGTCAACTCATTATGAGTCATTCTGTATGTGCTGTATAGTATGAGGTGGTTGCGATCACGACTACTGTCAGTGACAATCTTCAGTAGTTGGCATTACAGATCATGAAATTAAAAAAATTTTATCATGGCTTGTCGACCAGTGTCATCAAAATTTGCGTTGAGCCTTTGGGGAATCTGGGCTATCATCTGCAACTTTTGGGTTCTGGCTCAGAGAGCTGAAGTGAGGACAGCAGTCATTTGAAGATGATCTACTGTCTGGGCGACCCTCATCAACCTTGACCTTTGAAAATGTTTGATGGGTCAATCACAAGGTGAGGGAGCAAAGAAACATTCCCCTGTGTGATTTCATGGAGAAACTGAATATTGGATCAGCAAAGGTACAAATGATCCTACATGAACACCTGAGCAATATGAGACCAAAGTGTACTGGGTTCAATTCATGCTGAAAATATTGGACAAAGGAGTTCAAAGTTGGGAGTCAGAAATCAGCACAGTTGATGAAACCTGGAGGTATGGTTATGACCCTGAAACAGAGTAGCATTTGACGGAATGAGTCTTCAAAGATCCTCCCACCAAAGTGGTTTGATGGCAGAGTGTCAAAGTGTACAGTGACTTCTGATTGGCAAGTTGTCTGCCTGCCTGCAATGTTTCAGGAGCTCAACAATGCCCATCCACAAACTGAACTTCATGGCATCATGCTGCAATATGGCAATGCTAACTCCCACACTATTGCCAGAACTGTTGAATTTTTGCATGATTCAGGGGGTTCCACATCCACCATACTCACTGGACATGGCCTTTTGTGTTCCCTAAGGCCAAAGAGCTGAGGATGAAGGTTTGAGAGTAAAGATGCCGCCATCTTTTGATGACCTATTGAACTCCTGCTGAGGTCCTGGATAGGGTCCCTCTTGAGGAGTCGTAGTCTTGTTTTACAAATTGATTTTACTGGATGACCCATACCATCAAAGTTTGTGGGAACCACTTTGGGAAAATTTGAATTAATAATGAAATAAAACTAGCTAGAAACTCTCAGCACACTTTGTGTACATGAACATATATGGAAGAAAATATCTGATCATATCTTCTTATTGAAACAATAAGTGATCATATGATCAATGATCATACATGGCTAAGCCATTTAATAATTTTATAATAAGCATGTACTTAAAAGATATGGAGGAGCAGGTAAGATATTCCTTATGGTTACAGTATGTCTATCTAGTATATAGTGGAGCATATACAAGGTGTGGCTATTACGTTTCCAAACTTAATTTTTTTTATATATATTTTTTAACTCAAATTAATCACATTTATCGCCTTCAAAGTACTCCCCTCCACAACTTATACACTTATCCCAACGATGCTGCAATTGCTGGAAACAGCGGTGGAAGTCTTCTTTCTGGATGTCTTTCAGAGCCTGCATCACATTTGTTTGAATGTCTTCAATGCTTTGAATCTGTGGCCTTTCAAAAAATTTTTGACTTTGGGAAACTGCCAAAAGCCACTGGGGGCTAAATCGGGCGAATACGGCAGGTGATCCATTTGGCAGCCAAAAACTCTCGGACAGACAGGGCTGTGTGAGCCGGCACGTTATCGTGATGCAGGATCCACGAGTTCTCCTTCCACAGATTGCCCCTTTTCCTCCTCACAGCCTTGCGCAACCTCTTCAAAACGTTCTTGTACAACATCTGGTCATCTATTTGTCCTTCTGGCACAAATTCTGAGTGGATGATTCTGTTGACATAAAAAAAAACAAAAACAAATCAGCATCGTCAAGATTTTCAACTTCAACATTCGGGCTTTTTTCTGTCTCGGTGAATTTACAGTTCCCCATACTAGGGATTGACGTTTCGTTTCCAGATCATATTGATAACACCATGTCTCATCTCCAGTGATGATTCTTTCCAAAATATTTCCTTCTCCAGCTCTTTCTGGGAGAACCAAACAAACATCCAATCGCCTTTGTTTTCATTCAGCTGTCAGCAACCGAGGCACCATTTTTGCTGTCACCCTTCTCATGCTCAAATCATCCTTCAAAATCCCTCGAAGTTTCTTTATCTAAATTCAGCTCTTCAGCTATCATTCTAATTGTCAACTGTCTGAACACACCAAATCTGTAACTTTTGAGACATTTTCAGGTGTTCATTTGGTGATTCGTGCTCCACAATGCTGGTCATCATTGACGTCTTCTCTTCCCTCTTTAAAAAACCTTTTATGCCACAAAAAAACTTGCACTCTTGACATGGTATGATCACCATAAACTTTTCTTAACATTTCAAGCGTTTCGGTTGCGGATTTCCCCAGTTTAACACAAAATTAGACTTAGTTCTCTGCTCGAGATTACGCTCCATTTCAAATCTGCCAGCGCACACAAATACAGTCTACCTTAACGGGCTGCAGCTCACAGCGCACTGGTCAGACCACATTGAAACTTGCCCAGTTATTAGCTAAGGCTCCCCTCCATGTTACTGTCATAGCCCCACTCCCCTCCTCTCTCTCAAAGTTCAGCAATAAAACCAGTCTGGAAACATAATAGCCACACCTTGTATATCACACCTGATAAGAGATGTGGCCAAATCAGGTATGAAACATACAGGAAATCATGTTACTCTCACATGTCTCTCCCAAATATAAAAAAATAACTTCAGGAACTAAGCTGAGAATTGGCACTTCATCTGTCACTTCTGTGAAAATACAAAAACATTCACTTCCATCATAGCACAAGTAACATCCCAGAGATAACTACTAGGGACTTCTCAGTGATATCAAAATACCTGGGTGCCTTTCTTTCTGAAACAGACTCATTTCCTGTCATATGGGACAACCCTTTAAAAATAAAGTATAGTATTCTTTGACTGAAGATGTCCTTAAAATACCCCATAAAGACCTTGGGAGAAGTCATCCAGTTAGAGACATCCCTAGGATATGACTGTGCTGTGTGGGTATGACAATACCATATAAATTGTTTACTGTACCTTATGCATATGGGATATATATTTCTAGAGATATATTTTATCATGAAAGCATGCATGCTGAACATGTATATACAGTATGTGAAAGTCCTTTATGCATACTTAAACCAGGTACATCATCATATGTGCAGAAGTCTATCCCACAAACCTCAGAATTATTTTAAGTAGAACATATATGCTACCCAGATATGTTTAATTTATAAATAATCCCTACATGGATCATATGCTTAAACTGTATGTCAGGGGTTGCATAAGGTTTCTTGCCCTAGCCTCCTGCCCCAGGATGCACAGGCAGAAGACCTAAGACTGCTGGATTGAATATCATACTGCTTGGTTATGTTAGGTTGGCAAATAAACATGGATTGCTAGACTTAACTTTTGGGGAAGTGGTTCCACCAACAACAAAAATAAACTCTGAAGAATACTGAATTTTGGCATGTGACACTTTCTCATTAACCACTGTAAATTTCTGTTTGGAGAAATCCCAATAATTCATGTATCATTGGTATTATGCTTGCCACCACTCTTGAAATAGAGGGTGTTTCAGAAGTAACTTTGCACTGAATCGAAATAGCTATTTTGCATTTTCAGCAGTTGCTATGGATTTGCTGCTGAACTGATAATGAATTTAAGTTCAAAATGGCCTTTTTTAACTCTGATCTGTTTTGTGGTGTTTTTGTTGCATTTAATCACTGGCAAAGAATGGGTTTTTCTGAATGACATCTTTCTGGATATGACTGGTTATGTCTCTACTGCACAGTTACTTTTGAAACCCTGTACAATAATTGGCCTGGTTTTTTTAGGCAGACTAGAGGAATTGCAAATTGCAGAATCACAAAAATCTTGTGACCATTTCTACAGTCATCTTTGCATAGTCATGAAAAAAAAGGTTTTTCTTTATCAAATGCTGATCTTGGTCCCCTGCTAAGGCTCAGGGACTTTTTTAAAATTAACATCTCAGATTTTAAATGCAAGTGTATCCATAACGATCCATGCTCACTCAAGTGTGAGATGGTGCTGAATGGTTGGGCATTTTATGTGATTTTTTTGGTCATTTTTACCAGGTGTTGCAAGAAAAAGGCACTTCTTGAAATTCTAATCTTCAAAAATTTATTTTTTGTGAGGATTTCTATGTACCCACTTAACATTCTAAAGTTTTGACTTGTTTTCCCCTGCTATATTATTTCAGGTAACCACAAAAGTTTTTGCCGTTTTTAATATTCATTAAAAAAGATCAAAATTCGTATTAAAAACCAATTTTATTCAGCGAAACAGTTTCCATTTGATTCATTCACCTTTTCCCATCTTGAAACAAGCCTATAAATACCATTCTTATAGAAGTCCCTGTTTTTGAAAGAGAAGAAAGCCTTTATAGCAAGTTCTTGGCATGTTCACCTGCTATCCTCTTCAATGGCAGATCTCAAGGCTTCATTGTCGATGGTCACAGGATGGCCGCTACATAGTGCATCTTCAAGCGATTCATCCCTGATTCTGAATTTTTGGAACCAATTTCTTGCTGTGCGTTCTTTTACAGCATCCTCTCCAAATGCTAAATATATTCTTCTAGTGGCTTCTGCAGCAGTGTTACCAAGTTTAAACTCAGAGTAAACAACATCTGATGAGCTTCGACGACAACTCCATTTAAATATTTTCTTGGCTTTACTAAATTAGATGATATTAACATGCAAATAAGATATCACACATGTTTAAGCTATGGGTTGTTTTAAGAAGGCAGTTACGCCTACTACCATTAGTATCTTTTAACTTAATAACGATAATATAATATGACACATAAATGGCAAAAACTTTTGTGGTTACCTGATATAATACTACATGCATCATTTTGAAAATTCAATTCATTTTTAATTTATTGTTGCACAAAGAAAAGTAGTAGCAGAAAATTGGTTGGTGTTTGCATTTTGTTTTAATTTTTGGTCAGTGCCATGGAAGTAGGATTCTGCAGAAGGTAAAGCAGTGATCAACCCATTCCACTACACTCTTTCCTAATATCTGAAATGACAAGAAAATACCATTCATTTCAATAAAATTAAAGTTTCACTCTTTGCAAAGCAGCATTCATAACATCATTATTTCTGAAGCACTACTTCTCAATGCTTCTACTCTATTTTTTTTTTTTTACCCTAGTACTCTGTTTGGGTGCAAGTGATTGTATTGAAATGATTTTTTAAAATTCAATCACAAGTGCATGGTGTGCCAGTTAACATTCTGGCATTTTAATCAAATTAAATAATATGTCATCAGGTTATCAGAGGTTTCTGACACTATTGCCAGTTATTAACCCTTTCAGCATTGAGTTTTCTATGGAGAGCTGTGCCTCCCAGCTTGGGGTTTTTCATGCAAAAGAAAATTGGGGTTGTAATGAAGTTCCTTCAAGTATGAGTGGTTCAAAGTTGCACCTACCTTAGTGTTGCTGCGCTGTATTTGCAGAAGCTGGGGTCAATGCAGAGAGCCCCATTGCCCCAGAATCACTATGGTTTATTACTTATTATATTTCATTCTCACCAGTATGCAAACAATTGCTTCTGAGTCCAGCCCTATAGTCCATAGTACCTATGTGGTAATAAGAATAATGCACAGCAACTGTGAACCATACCAGTACAGGCATAGGCCCAGGGGGCCACACATGCCTTACCATACTGGTACAGTCATGGTGCCAAAAGGGTTAGATATGTTTTTGCTGCAAAGTTACAGTTAATTCAGTGCAGTTGTTCTCAAAATACAGCAGGAAAGGTAAAGCTGACCCATGTGAAAATCTCAAATAAGACCATATATGAAACATATATGGGGTTTGACACAAGTCACATGAAATCATATCAGAATGAAAATATATGCCCCCATATGTTTTCATATATTGACTCATACAAATGCACCATATACTGTCCATATATGCCATGCCATTTCATATCTACGTATGGTGAGATTACTCAAAACATGCCTGTATCCAAAAGGGGTCTCTAATCTATCAAATACTGTGTAATCATTCATATGCAAGTCACTACTTACTTTTCTTCAATCAACACATTTTTAATTGTTCATAGACCACAGTCAATTACTCCAAGAACTCATGTTTCATAGTGTTCAACATATGCACCCTTGTTAATGAAGGTGAAAGTTTCAATATTATGGACTTGAACCTTCACATGTATTTTCATCAGTAATGCTATTTCATGACAAAACTTGTCTTACTCATGTAGGAGTGTCCTCTTCATTTGACTGACAACTCACTTGATAGAAGGGAACAAAAACTATTTCTTTCTGAAATAATCCAATAATGGAATCCCATGAGAAAATTCCATGTATAATAGGGTGTATGATTCTATGTTGTCATGTATAATCATATATTTGTCATATACCACCATATATTAACAATTGTATAGTGTATAATATATTTTACCTGCATTGCAATATTAAGTGTGATGGGCAAATGGCATCTTGTCTGATATGTGGTAAATATCCATAGACAAGTCTTATGGTTGTAAATAAAACATAGCATGAGGTCAGTGGTGTATATTGGCTGAAGAGTCAGGGGGGACAGGGCAGCAGAGTGGGGCACCAAGCCCTGTCCCAGGGATGCCAGGGGGGGTGGTAGCCGCACCCCCTGCCCTTCCCTGGAAAATATGCCACTGCATGAGGTTGTTAAACATGAGGGCAATTGACCTTCAGATGCCTCTGTAACTAATTTTTAATGCACCCATTATATTTTGCATGAAATATTAGCTATGTAAAGTAATTTGTCAAAAGTTTGATTTCATACCCCCCCAGCTTTATATCCTAGTTGGAAACAGCTATAATTTCTAGATTGACCCCAGTTGGAAATTCAGACTCATTCCAACAGGGTAGCAGCTGGAAAGTAAAGTCAGATCCAGATTGTTCCTAATTGCAATACACTGGTGGAATGAGAATGTTTTTGCAGCTGAATTTCAACTGTAAATTCAGTTGTATTCCAACTGAAGGGTCCTCTGCATAAAATTCTAACAGTAAATTTCCAACTGTAAAACAACCTGTAATCTACCTTCTTTCAGCTCTTTGCCATCTGGAAATGGTCAGAATATACAGCTTCTATCCAGTTGGAAAATCCCAGTCAGGGTTTCAAACAGGGTCCTACCTTCTCTAGGAAGCGTAAGTGTATTGCGGGTGAAAAAAGTGTGGGAGGAGGGGGGGGCACAAGAACTCTGGGACACTGTTATCATGCATTTCATACATATTTTTCATTATATTAATGCATTTTTATTGTTAAGTGGGGGGTACATGCCGTGCCATGCCTTCATTGAACAATTCTTTCATTGGATTGTTTCAGGAAGAAATAGGTTTTTTCCCATCTATCTTGTGAGTTGTCAGTCAAGATGAAGAAGACACTCCTATATGAATAAGCTAAGTTTTGTCATGAAATAGCATTACTGATAAAAAATACTTTTGAAGGTTCAAGTCTATAATATTGAAATTTTTACCTTCATCTACAAGGGTGCATATGTTGAACACCATGAAACATGAGTTCTTGGAGTAATTGACTGTGGTCTATGAACAGTTAAAAATGTGTTGATTGAAGAAAAGTAAGTAGTGACTTGCATATGAATGATCATACACTATTTGATGGATTATGGACCCTTTTTGCATACAGGAATGTTTCAGGTAATCTCACCATACATAGATATGACATGGCATATATGGACAGTATATGATGCATTTGTATGAGCTAATATATGAAAATATATGGGGCCATATATTCTGATATGATTTTATATGACTTGTGTCAAACCCAATACATATTTCATATATGTTCATATATGAATTGCAATATATGGTCATATATTTATATATATGTTGGACTGGTTTAATATATGGTCATTTCATATGGTCTTATATGAAATTCTCATGTGGGATTGTTCAGTGAAGGCACAGCACGGCATGTGCCCCCCACTATGTGTGTTGTGTTTTATCCATTTAGCCGTGTTCGACTCTTGGTGATCCAATGGATGAGGTCTTGCCAGCATTTTCTATCCATGGCCAGCTCCTTCAGTTCTTGCATCCCCAGTTGTGTGTCTTCCATGATAGTGTCCATCGATCGTGTTCTCTGTCGTCCTCTCCTTTTTCCTTCTGTTTTACCAAGCATCAATGTCTTTTCTAATGACTCTTGTCTTCTCATTGTATGACCAAAATATTTTGGCCTTGATTTTGTTATTGATGCCTCCAGAGAGCAGTTTGGCTTCACTTCGTCCAATATTGATATGTTTGTTCTTGCAGTCCATGGCATGTTCAGCAATCTTCTCCAGCGCCACAATTCAAAAGCATCAATCTTTTTCCTTTCAGCTTTTCTGATTGTCCAGCTTTCACTGCCATATGTTGTAATTGGAAAAACCATGGCTCTGACAATTCATACTTTTGTCGACAGTGTGATATGTCTGCATCTTATCAATTTATCCAGATTCGTCATGGCTTTTCTTCCAAGGAGCAGGTGTCTCCTTATTTTACAGCTGCAATCACCATCCATGTGGACAATCGACCCCAAGAATATAAAATCTTTAATAACTTCTTCCTCATCTATCTTCACTTGAGTGATACAGCCAGTTACAGCCAGTGATACAGACATTATCTTGGTCTTTTTAAGGTTGAGCAATAAGCCAGCTTTTGCACTTTCCTTTTAACCTTCATCAGAAGCTTCTTCAAATCTTCCTCATTTTCTGACATCAAGGTGGTGTCATCAGCATATCTAAGGTTGTTGATGTTCCTCCTGCTGATTTTGATGCCTGCTTCTGTTTCTTCCAGTCCAGCATTGTGCACGATTTGCTCTGCATACAAGTGGAATAAATAAGGCGATGATACGTAGCCCTGGTGTACTCCTTTTCCTATTTTGAATCATTCGGTTTCTCTAAAATCAGTTCTGACTGTCGCCTCTTGGTCAACATATAGGTTTTTTAGCAGGCAGATAAGATGGCTTGGGATGCTCATGTTGTTTAGAGTTATCCAAAGTTTCTTGTGATCAACACAATCAAAAGCCTTGGTATAGCCAATGAAGCACAAGTAAATGTCTTTTTGAAATTCCCTTGCTTTTTCCATTACCCAAGTGAATGTTAGCAATTTGATCTCTTGTTCCTCTGTGTCTTCTGAATCCCACTTGAACATCTTGAACATCATGTTCCATGAATTGCTGGAGTTTTGCCTGTATAATCTTCAGCATTATCTTGCTGGCATGTTCAGTAGTTTGAGAATTCTTTAGCATTTCCCTTCTTTGGTATTGGAATATTAACTGATCTTTTCCAATCTGTAAGCCATTGCTGTGTCTTCCATATCTGCTAACACACTGCAGACAACACTTTAACTGCATCATCCTGCAAGATCTTGAGTAGCTCTGCTGGTATTCCATTGACTCCTGCTGCTTTACTTTTGGCAATGCTTTCTAGGGACCATCGTACTTCACTTTCCAAAATATCTGGTTCTAGCTCTGACACTATTTTATCAAAGGTATCATTGATTTTTGTAAAGTTCTTCTGTATATTCCTTCCATTGCTTCTTCATTCCTTCTTCATCAGTCAGGTCTCTACCTTCTTTATCCTTAACTGTACCCATTTTTTCCCCCCACTACAACAAAAAATGCATTAATATGAAGGAAAAGACACATGAAATGCATGATAACAGTGTCCCAGAGATCCCATGCCCCCCCCACGCTTTTTTCATTCATGATATGCTTATGCTACCTAAGGAGGGTAGGGTCCGGTTTGATATCCCAACTGGAAGTTTTTCAACTGGACAGAAGCTGTATATTCATACCACATTTTCAGCTGGCAAAGAGCTGAAAAATGGTAGATACAGGTTGTTTTACGACTGGAAGTTTAGCATTAGAATTTTACCCAGAAGACCCTCCAGTTGGAATACAGCTGAATTTACAGTTGAAATTCAGCTGCTTCTGTAGATGGACCTCCAGAAAGAATAGCCAACAAAAACATTCTCATTCCACCAGTGTGTTGGAATTGGAACAATCTGGGTCTGACTTTACTTTCCAGCTGCTACCCTTCTGGAAAGTATGGGAAAGTAATGGGTCCGAATTTCCAACTGGGGTCCAACTGGAAATTATAACTGTTTCCAACTAGGATTTTAAGATCAAACTTTTTGGCAAATTACTTTAAAGGTCATAGCTAATATTTCATGTAAAATAAAATGGGTGCATTAAAAATTAGTTACAGGTCTGAAGGTCAATTGCTCTCATGTGTAACAACCTCATGCAGTGGCGTATTTTCCAGGGAAGTGCAGCTGCCCCCCTTGGCATCCCAGGGATGGGGCTTGGTGCCCCCACTCTAATGCCCTGTCTCCCCTGACTTCCATGTATAGCAGACCCCAGCTGTAAATTTGGACCCATTCCTACAGCTTAGCAGCTGGAAAGTAAAGTCAGATCCAGATTGGTTCCTAATTGCAATACCACTGGTGGAATGATACTTTTTTGCTGGATATTCTTGCTGGAGCTTGTCCATCTACAGAAACAGCTTAAATTCAACTGCCAATTTTACTGCCAGATACAAAGCTGCAAATTGTTGATTCAGTCACCTTAATTAATTTTAAGATGCTGGTTCAAATGCTGGTTTTTTGCCATGAGCAATTGTATGTATTGTATAATTGTGTTTTTTCTTCTTAGCTAACATGTTATTGATGTGATTTTTGTTGCTTGTGTATGTGTGCATGCATGTGCAAGTGAGTGTCCACACTTTGGTTGCCTGGCATTACAATAATTATGAAAATACTGACCTGATAACTCAAAATCAGCATGCAGATAGAAATGGATAAGATACTGGCTGAGTTCATTTTGTTGTGAATTTGCACAAAAAATGGCATTTTATGGCAAATTTAGGATTTGAAATTGGTTACAATGGGGAAAGCATGAGTATCTATCAACCCTTAAGGCTCTGGACCACATTGTGCACATATGACCCAGGCCTTAGGCTCAGTGCCATGTCAGCAACCAGAGCTGTCATTTCTCTATCAGAATTCATTGCAAATGGGTCCAACCATACACAATCCTCTATCCTGTCATTTCATGGACCCAGTTTATGTCTTTACCACATCTAATAGAGAAATGGAGTTTGTAATGGTTGAGGACTGGAAAGAGAAGGTATTTTGTTCAATTAGGTGATAAAATGAGGGTCTCCTGCACTGAAAGGAGGCCCACTACTGGACTGGGTTTTCCTAGCTTGTTTGAAGTGAGACTATCATCAAAGTTCTGTCTTTCTAATTTTTCAAGACATGGGTCTTTCAATTACTTTTGGAAGAATAGAGCTCACACTCAAAATGTTTACAATATACTAGATATAAGACAGTTTGGGAAATAGTGAAAGCAACTCCTATTATAAATATATATTGCCAAAAAAAAAGTAACAGAAGTAATGAAAAGAGTTACTTTTCTCCATTGTATGAATTGAGATGGTATGACTTATATGAAGTTTGCAGTGGTACAAGGATTAATAATGAATGTTATTGAGACAGGTGGTCACCTTATGGTATCGTGCTCCAGAGGTGCTTCTTGGCTGTAAGCAGTATGCATGCCCTGTTGATGTTTGGGCCATTGGCTGCATCTTTGCAGAGATGTGGACTAAGAAACCACTCTTCCATGGAGACTCAGAAATTGACCAGCTTTTCCGTATTTTCAGGTTCTTTGCATTTTCTTGAAGATTCTCTCATATCAATAGGTTCACAATATATTGGGTGTTGCAAAAAAATTCCTGTTTGAGACTTTATAAACCTACTGTAGAAATGCTACATTTGTCAATTTCTTGGTATCATACAGATAATGCTCTAAACTTTTGTTTTATGAAAGTAGTAGTAGGTCATTTGAGTAAAGAGCAACAGTTATTTAAATGTAAAAAAATTCAGCTTTTCCACATATTGGGAGGCAGTGGGTACAGCAGTGATATGTCATATTTGTTGCCAAAAAGTCTGCTTCTTATGGCTGCTTTCCTATTGCAATGTATCTGACTTTGCAGTGGCATCATGTCATATATCTTATATCTTATGAAGGAAATGTCACTGTATAAAAGGGACATTTTCATAAAGGGCTTGGGGAGGAGGACTCCATAGAGCAAAGTCCACAATTAGATATGTAATGCATTATTCCTTCTCCAGTCCTTATACTCTAAACACACCATCAAATTCAGACTTTGCCTCTTCACCTGAGGTGTGCAGTTAATAAAGACTATTATGATGAAAAACATCCTTCTTGGTGTCAAATGAGAAAATTCTTTTGAGTAGTCCCAAGACTGCATACACTTCAAGTGTAAAAAATATTACATTATGACTGTTGGTAATTATCTAGGTGACCTGGGTACTAGAAACTTTCAAGAAGAAAATTTATTTCTGTACCGAGTGTGGTAGAAAAGTTATGAACCAAGGATTTCCACAGTCACTTTTATAAGGCATCAAACAGGATGTTTTTTTTTTTGCACCACTCAATATAAAACTGGTCCTGTAGGACATTGGCAACCCCAACAGAAGATATATGGCCTGGAGTGAAGAATCTTCCTGACTACAAGGCAACATTTCCACAATGGACACAGAGGAATCTGGCTGAGGCCACGAAGAACCTTATGCCTGAGTCAGCTTTTGATCTACTGGAAGTAAGTCTGTGAAATTTACAGTCTCAACAACTGTTCCTGCAGTGGTTAAAAAATTTTTTTTTTTTTCCTAAATGAAGAAGACATTGATCTACAACCCAGCCAAGAGGATTACTGCCAAGGATATGTTGGAGCATGAATATTTCAAAGGAATTGATCCCTCTTCCCGTTCTGCTCCAACCTGCTAATACCCTGTGGTTCTGATCAAAGATATTTGATATCTTTGAGAAAGTTTTTCAAGTTCCAGCAATCAATGATTTTCAGTTTCAAGAGTCAGTGATCTTTTTATTCAACTTGTCTTACCCAATGTTCTAAGCTTTCCTATCAAGGATAAATAAAATTCCCTGGTAAAGATTCTATGATAGTTTATTTCCTCTTTCCTATCAGGCTGAACCAAATGGTGTTTATTTTCTATACAGAGAAAAGCCTCCTAGTATGTACATGCAATGGATGAAGAAAAAGAGAGAAATACATACAGGAGTTGAGACAATCTGTTAGGGAAGTTCATTGGAAAATAAATCTCTCAGATCACATTCGGAAAGAATTGTTTTGTACATGCAGAAGAGAATTACAAGAAATGTGAGTGGGGAACAGGAAGAGGGAATTCTTTCATCCTGCTATGACCTCTCCACTATCACAGCAAAGAATTACATTTCCAGCTCTTTTTGTCCTGAAAGACAAACTGTTGTGTACAAAAGGTTTTCTCCCATGGTCTTAATGAGAGGTCATGTTTTATAGTTAATGCTGCTGAGAAGACTTACCAAGGAGCTTCAGTGGATAAAATGAAAAAAAAAAGAACCACTGAAGATACTACTGAGGGCTAATTCAGCATTCATTCAAGAAAAAAAGGTCCATGTTGCACAGGAAAAAAAGGAGTTCAATCTTTCTCCATCGTTGAACATTACAAACAGTATTAACTGACTGAGAGTCAAACAGATCTTCATATTTTGGACTGTATGCCACACCTGCTGCCAAAAGCCAGCCCGGTATCACACGGGACAACACAGCTCATGACAATGACTTCTTAGCTGCCTGGATTCTACCACATATTGGAACATAAACAAAGAGATGCAGGGAGAAATGCCAATTACACACTTGAGGAATCACAAGCAATCACAGGGAAACCCTTCCTCTTTTCTCTCTCTCACCTCCTCATTGAGCTGTTCATGTTCAATTGTGGCATGAGCCCATATCCATATGAAGCATACATATTCTGTCCCCTTGAAGACTGATGATGCAAGTTTGGATCTTGATACTGTGCTGCCTGTGGATGCATGTTGATCATGCTTGGATGCACATTGATCATCTGTGCCTGTGGATTCATGTTCATGAAGCTTGTGTAACCATGATTCAATGACATTGGATTCTGCTGGGCATGTCCCATGCGATAGCCATTAAATGCCTGCTGATGATTGAAGGCCATAAGATTAGGATTGATGGTGACATTAGGTGGGCGTTGAATGCACTGAGATCGTCCATGAGGGCTGTAAGTTTGCTTGTAGTAATTTGTAAGGGCTGTGGGATTGGCTGCAATGTGGGGGGCTCGGTGATGAGGAGGTATCATAGGAGGAGGGGTCATATTATGATGGATTGGGGGTGGTGTTAGATTTGGAGGTGGGGTCATGTTTTGGTGATGGTGATGATGATGAGGCATTCCTGAAGCTCCCATTTCCATAATCCCATTGGCCAGTTGTTGCAACTTGGCCAAGCTACATGAAGATCCTGAATGTGTAGTGGTTGCAGGTGTAGGTACATGCCGTGAAGATTGCTGAGGTGCAACTGACACAGCATGCTGTGTCTGAGGTGTATTAGTATGGTGAACACCTTGCAGCTGTGTGGTTCCACTGCCTAGATGTGGGGATGGATTTGGGCTCTGATGCGGAGTATGACTGCTGTAATATGACTGTTGCTGAGATTGTTGCTGCTGAGGCTGTTGAGATGAGATGCGGGAGTTGCCACTTGGACTATGACTTGGCTGCTTACTGCTGCCTGGGCTATGCATCATATATGGTGATGAAGGAGATGTGTTCATGTATGGACTAGTTGCATTCAGGTGACTTGGAATATATGGAGACTGCTGTTGATTGTTAGTGGCAGGTGTATTGGTCATGCTGTACTGAGGTGATGGCTGCATCTGCATCATATGTTGTTGCATAGGTGAGTGTTGGGGGGATGGTTGGGGTGGCAAGGGAGCTGGCTGTGGCTGTTGCTGTGATTGTGGGGCAACTGATGGCTGGATCTGGGCACAGTCACTGTAATTTGAAGGTGTTGCTGGTTCCACTGAATGCTGCTGAGCCAGCTCATTGCTGGAAATTGATCTTGGAGATTCTAAACCCAACTGGGCCACATCCAACTCGTGATGAGTGCCAGTATAACCATGAACCGAGTGAACTGAGTTAGTGGTGGAGTCTGGAGTGTACACACCCATACTAGACACCTCATGATACTGTGTTGGAGATGTGGACATAGTCTTATTGGAGTTCACTGGGTATGATGTCTGATGCTCCATGGGTTGACCACCCTGTGAGTATCCATACTGTTGCTGCTGCTGATGTCTTGGCTTGGAAGGGGAATGAGAAGGTGTATGGACATTTGGGATTCGGGGTTGAGATGATCCCAGCTGGGATTCCATGTGGTTTTCAGGTACAGATATCTCTCGACTCTGTTCTGAAGAAGCCTTGGGTTCCTCACATCTTTTTTCAGGAACAAGGGATTGAGGCTGCAATTGGGTTATCATAGCTGCAGGAGGATGAGATTCAGATATTTTCATCTGATGTTCAGCCTTTTCCTTAGTTGGATCTTGTCTGTCTGAAATGCCATCAGTCAAATCTGGGCAAGAGCGATAGGCAGGAGTTTCAGGTATATCATTCACAATCATAGATTCACTTGACTTCACTTCATCCTTGAGTACTGGATCCTGCACTGGTGTTATACAAGTACTAGATGCATTATCAGGCCTTAGCTGTGCATCCTGAGGCTCATCGTGCTCCTGCTGGTCATTCTGATAGGCAGTAGGAGAACTTGAGGTCTGACCAGGAGATGAGGATTGATTTGATTCTGGCTGAAAGCCAGAATAATTCTTGCCTTCCATTTCCTTTTCTTTTAATGTTTCTTCCTTATTTTCTGACTCCACTGACTTTTGGCTATTCTCTTCATTCTTGGGAGAGTCCACTGGGGACTGATCATGAGCAGTGTCTCTTTCAACTTGAAGCCAAGCTTGCATATCACACACCTCAGCATTCCTATCAACTGAACTATCACCAGGAGTCCTATCATGGACTGTTGCATTTACAAATTTTTCAGCTTTCATTTTCTTCCATGTCTCTTGCCCTGCATCCTTATCTTCTGATTGAGATTCCTGCTGATGAAAAAAAAAAGGTACATGCACAATACACATTGGGCCATGAATTGACACCATTACTAGGAAGATTCCTTACCATTTCCTCAACTGTATCATCTTGGCTGTCTTCATCTTTGAGCATCTCATGTTCACTCACTGCCTCCTTCATGGGCAAAAGTTCTTTTATCCCATGCTCAGCTTGATGATCCTCATCAGACTCAGCAGTATGACCCACTTCCACTGCTAGATGAGATGTCTGACTTTCACAAGGTGAGGCTGTTGCAACTTCATGGTGCACTATGCTAAGCTCTTGCTTTGATTCAGATAGTGATGCCTGTTCTTCATGGTCAATAGTCTCATTTACGATCTCTGGCTCTTCCATCTCTTCTAGTTCCTGCGGTCATGATCACATCATATTATTTTAAACTAGATTAGAGGATATGAAATTAGCTTAGAGACAAAAGCATAAGAGCACAGGAAGAAGATACAAAATAGCAGGGAACAAACCTCATGGGGAGACACATGTTTATGAGGTTTCCTGGGAACACCTTTAGGCCAACCACGTTTCTTCTTTGGTGGCATAGGTATGGAGGGGGGGGGAGGAGAAGGGGGAATGGGAATGAGTTTTTCCTGCATCTCTCCTTCATCATGAGATGGGCTGAGTCGAGGGGGGGATGATGGAACTCCTGCATCCACTTCTGCTGCTGCTGCTGCTGGGTGCTTTTCAACTTCTGGCTCCAGCTGGGGCATCGATGAGTCATCAAAGCTGTCATGTCTGCAGCAATCAATCAGTTTCTCCAGCATCAGTCAACTCATTCAAAAACAGGTTGAATGAAAAATGGCAGTACATCAAAACCCCATAATAGAAAAATCAGATACATTGGAATTCTGGTTACAGCAATTTATTTTTTTAATCATCCCTGCATAGTACTCCAGTGACTGATCACCATCTATCAATCATGAGTCAGGTTTTAATGCTCAGGAGGGAGTGAAATTTCTACTCATCGTTCCCCAATTGTCATGGACAGGGCATAGACCAACCAGCCCCAGGAATGAAAATGGCTATTGCAGCAAATTAGATTTCAGGAAAAGGAAACTTGAAAGGAGAGGAGATAAATACCTTTCATTCTAAACCTCACTTTCAGATAGGGTAAAATACCCAATGATGGGTCTGTTAAGAGTGTGTACTCTGTGATGGGCCACAGCACAGGAAAATTCCAAAAATTAGTCATTTGTAGCATGAACACCTTTGAAGTGTGTATATGCTTGCATGTTGCTAGCCTATGTCACTACAGGGGTGTGCATGCTATGGAAGCTTAGCTGTGTCAATTTTTTTGTGCTGTGGTCCATCACTGGGTATTTTACCCTAAATATTGCTAGCTTCATTAAAAAATGCTCCTTCTATATTGAGTACTAAATATTGGGGAACAAATCATAAGACTGTCAGAAGAAATTCAATGTCATTACTTCTCTACTTACAAAAAACAGGATTAATTGAAAATTCATCATGAACAAATATTGCAGAATGATGCACTCTTCACCTGCTTGCAGTGAAAATTTTCTTTAAACTGCAACTTTCCTGAGTTAACCACTTCAGGTTGTTGATGGGAACTAGATACTTTAGAAAGCATATGCACTATGTCCCAACAAATTTAGGAACCTTTTTCAATTTTAAGCCACTTGTAATTGGTTCATGCTGTCACTGTTGTGCACCTTTGTGGGATGACTAATGGATCAAATGAGCACGTGCATGCAAAGAACTGTACGGATGCATTAGTCCTAATTCAGTATTGTGCTTCAAACAGGATAGCTGACATGACACACACAATCAAGATAACTGCATTAATCTTTCCTGTTTGACACTTGGATAAGGTGCTCAAAGTGCCTGCCATGTCATCCTGTGAACAGGCATGTGACATTGATCTAAACCCTAACGGCACAGTTTGCATTCTCCTGCGATGGAGAAATAGAGAGTTCCCTCTCTGGCTGGCTGTGCTTGTGCTAAGTGTGGCCGGTGGCAATGGTTTGCTGCAACCTCACTTAAAATAAGCTGCTGCATCTCAGAAATGAATCAATGGATTTTCATACAACTTTGCATGCATATGCTCATTTGATGTCTTAGTCAACCCTCAAAAACATATAGCGATAGCCTGAACCCATTACAAGAAGCTACAAATTGAAAAAGGTTCCAACAATTTTTGGGACAATGAAGAAGGTCCACAATTGAAGAAAAACTGATAAGGATGATAAGCAGCGAAGACACCAATGAGTAGAAGTTCCTCCCCCCTTAACTTACCTCCTACAAATCCAAGTTTGGAGGAGATAAGAAAAGCATAAAAGAAGTCATCCCAACATAGCAGCAGTAGCTGATAACCAAAGAGCAGTTCTAGTTCATGTTACGATTAATCTGCAACAGTTGGCATAAGAGATGGCAAGTGCCATGGGAATTAGTGAGGTCAGTGCCAAGAATTATAAAGTCCCCCAAATTTCACCCTTACAAGCCCCATATCATACAGAAACTAGACCAAGATGACTTTGATCGCAGAATCGAATTCTGTGAAGCATTCACCCAGAAAATCATAGACAACCCCAGGTAGTTGTATACATCTATTTCAATGATGAAGCCACTTTCTTCTTAAATGTAAACAGACAGTAAACAGACACAATTGCAGGTCAGGCAAACCCATGCATGTTCCAGCAGGGGCATACATAAACACCACAGATATCAACATTTGGGCAGGAATACTTGTGAACAGAATTTTGGGACCCTTTCTCATTGAAGGCAACTTGAATAGTGATGTGAACCTATAACTGTTTCAAACCTCATCAGACCAACCATTGATGAAATCATTGAGACAGAAGTGGACAACCATGGAGATTCCCTACTTGATGAAGACAGTGTGATATTTCAGCAGGATGGGGCACCTTGCCACTATGCAAGACAAGTCTGCAAGTACCTGCATGAATCATGCCCCAATAGGTAGATTGAACGTTGTGGGCTGTACAAATGGGCACCTAGGGCTCTGGACCTAAGCCCATTAGATTTCTTTTCATGGGGCCATCTCAAAACAATCGTGTATCACACACAACCACTCTCACTTGTCAACCTTCAAGATAGTTCATTACAACCATTTGTAATTCTGACATTTGCAGAATTTGAATTGATTTGAAAAGCAATTGTACTACTGCATACAGCAAGGCAGTGCCCATTTAGAACAATTGTCATTATTTTCCAGCCACTGAACAATTAATTCCTATTAATGCAATAAATGCCTGAGAGTTTCTTTTGTTATGTATGCAAGCACAGTATAGTAACACTGTACCCCTATGACCCATTACTTCCACCAGACCCTGTATATGTTCTTATATGGGAAAGTTAAAGAGATTGTAAGGCACATCACTACACATAGAGGGTGTTTGTTAAGGAAGTTGTGTCCAATCGCAATATGCCTATTACATCAGCAAAAATGTAAAAATCAGGAAATTTTTTAAATACACAATAACAAGGACAGTTAACTGATTTAGAATCACTTAATAGTTTCCAATATAGCTGCCTTTGGCATGGATGACAAGGTTCAGACGACCCATGATAGCGTCAACTGATTTTCACAAGACTGCCTGTGGAATTCGCCCCCCATTCTTGGTTCAGGCATAGCTTGAGAGAATCCAAAGAATGGCATTTTGTAGCTCATACTTTGCTCTCCAAGATGGACCAAATTGAGAAATCTAAATAGGATTTTAAAAAATCCATTCGGCATCAAGGGTTTGTAATGGTCTGGGCCAGGATTACTGCTTCTTAACGCACTCTGCTCGTTTTCATGCCTGAGAAGATGAAGGTCAACGCTGAAGTATACCAGAAAAACATTCTGGAAGACTGCCTGGTTCCATGGGCCACAAAATATTTCAATGGAGGCAGCTGGGTCTTCCAGCAGGACTCAGCGCCAGCTCACAAGGGGCGGATGACCCAGAGGTGACTGCAGACAAATGTCCCCGACTCTATTTCAACTTCACAATGGCCCCCATACTCCCCCTAAATTTTTCAATTTGGTCCATCTTGGAGAGCAAAGTGTGTGCTACAAAGCACCATTCCTTGGATTCTCTCAAGCTATCCCTGAACCGAGAATGGGAGCGAATTCCACAGGAAGTCTTGCAAAAATCAGACAATGTTTTCATGGGTTGTCTGAATCTTGTCATTCATGCCAAGGGCAGCTATATTTAAAACTGTTAAGTGACTCTAAATCAGTTAACTGTCCTTGTTATTGTGTACTTTAAAAATTTCCTGATTTTTACATTTTTGCTGAGGTTATAGGCCTATTGCAATGGGACACAACTTTCTTAACACCCTGTAGAACCATACACCCTGTCATGTGGAATTTCCATGTGAGTATAAGGCTGAGACTTCCAAGGCTTCTGTGTAATGGATCTAAGTAGAGTCTAGAGAGAGTGAAAATTGTGAGAAGAGTGTTGAAGGGACTAATCCTTTGGAATTCTTTTCCTCATTACCCCAAGCTCATACATGTAATGGCTTCTAATGCCAAAATTTAAAAAATCACGTCATTTCCCAAGAGCATCATTAGCTAGTGTTCCTACGACCATCAGCAAAAGATCATTCCTTCTATCTGATACACCTTGTACCTACCCATTCCTCCTTTCCTCTATTTTATGACTGCTACATTCAACACTTACATGGGAGAGTAAGGAGGTGTGATAAAAGAAATGGTTCACTACAACAAAGGGAGGAAGTAAGCTGCAATCAACTTCTGCAATAGTGAAAAAACTTCTAAAATCCCATGACACTGTATTAGAGCATAATAAGTTCATACCTGGTGGGTTGGGAGTCAGGGCTCATGGCAGCCAAATGAGCCCGACGTTTGATACGCTTCCAGGCCATCTCTTTCTTTCCATTCATGGCAGGGCTATCCTCAAGAGTGCATGTCCTCTTTAACGGGGGTGAGGATGTTTCTTCATCATGCTTGGGAGATTCCATCACTGGTGCAGAAGGAGACTGCTTTTCCAAAGGTTCACCAGTATCAGCCTCTACTGCAGAGGGGAATGAAAATGTAAGGTTCTTCCCAAGAACAACTTTTAAAAGCTAAAAAATACAATTAATATGTTTAATCATACCTTTAGGTTTACGTCTCTTTCTTTTGCGCATGCTGAATGTAATGATCTTGAAAATGTCCTTCTTCTTTTTCTTTTTCTGGGGAGATTGAGGTGCAGAATATGTACTAAGTTTTTCTGCCTCACAAGTCCTAATTTCATCTCCTTTCCTTGAGACATCCTCAACACTCAATCCCTTCTGTCTTAACTTTTTTCGGCCATGAAGTGGTGACTCAAGTTCAGAGGGATGCATACGTTTTCTAGACTCTGGTGACAATGCACGATTGCGAAGTAAGGAAGTAGTCTCCTTTGCTCCATGTGCATCCAGATGTAAGGCTACTTTTCGATCAGGTGATATTGGATCCTTTGACATATCACTGCTTCCTGATCTCAATCTTCTCCTTGAATTGAATTGAGATACAAATAATGTGTCTTCCTGGTCTGAATCATCCCCTTTGGCTCCATCCTCCTTTTCTGACTTTGCAGCTGATCGAATTCTCTCCTGCCTTGTTTCCCTAACAGGACTCTTCTTCCTCAGACTGCGGAGACTGCGACGGCCAATTGAAGACTCCATTTTGGAATCTTGCTGATTTTTCTTCTTAGTATTCTCTTCTTCTGACTGCTTCAGATTCATGGCATTCCTCTCTCCAGGATCAGGTTGCTTGACAACGGTCTTCTCACCACCAGGACTTTCATCCTGCCAAACAACCAAATTTGCTCAGGAACCTAGTCAACAGAACAATACAACTGTAGTTCAACATTTCAAGGAAAACTCACACTTCCTCCTCGATCAGTGGAACTCTCTCGTGGAGGTGTATTCCTCCCTTCCTCTTCATCTTCCTCCTCTTCTTCATCATGGGTGGAGGAGTGGGCATCAGTATCCATTGCCACTTTCCTACGAATCAAAGTTGCACATGGTAGAAGAGGTGTCCAACGGAGACATTCAGGATCCACTGTCACCCTGCTGCCTTGATTGACCCTTGTCATGTGCTCATCCAACAGTGCATCATCTATGCATAGCACCAATCTACAGCAAGATAGTTTCATTATATTGATATTTTTTCTCAGATTGATGTCAAAGTGGCATGAACCAGGACATACCTGCCACTAACATCTCGTCGAATCATGCCAAGAGCACGCATGGTTTCGGCAATGTCTTCTGCATACATTCCTGTGTCAGTAGTCATTTCCTTTAGCACCAAGTTCCCATTCTCTCTTTTCCTAGAAGAAGCATAATCAAAATGGTTCATTGCAGATTGGCAGGATTGGTTCAAGCAAGGGTCAATACTGGTTCACTGATTACTGACAGATAATTGAGAAACAGAAAAATTGTCAATGATTAATACTTTTTCTAACATCTGGGAATCCATTTCACTCCCAACATCAGAAGCCATCATTCCTTTGCATGTGGGCTATTCAAAGGGTGGATATGACATCCAGAGTAATATATTTTATTGCACAAAATGTACTAAAAACAATACAGTCTGTGCTTGTTATAATGAAGTGAACTGTGCTTTAACAAATAAACACCATTTAACAGAACTTGAATTTGCATTTGGTTGGCCCCAGCATCTCTCTGTAAATGATAAATGTTGTAACAAATTATATTACAAATATATCTTGTAACGAAGTAAATTTCCTGCACCAATCGCCAAAAACAAGTTTTATAATGAAATTGCAAAATTTTAATGCCAATTTTTTCCCATAGCAAGTTGATGATAGTGTGGGGACATGGTTTTAATTGTAGCAGGATATGTATTACCTTCATGCATGTGCAGACAATCAATTAGTCGCACATTTGATTAGTCATGCCCATGTCCAAAGCAGTACTCTACAGTACACACTAGTTAGTTTCTACTTCGTCTTAACAAGTTGACTGCCTTGGCCATATTGACCTGGTGACTTTCCTACACCAAATTCATTTTTATATCCCTAGGAGCCTCCTTAACAACATACTTTGACCATCCCCTGTTATTTGCAATTTTAAGTGGTCTTTTGCAGACTTTTTGTGAGGTGCACTGCTGTGCCTCATGGTGTGTGGAATGCAATTAGGATTAGGATTACCATGCCACAAGTGCCACTGGTGAGCCTCACAAGTTTTAACACTCCATGGGGCCATTCTGTAAGTTCATTGCATTTGAAAATAATTTTGTGTGTGCGGCACCTCTGACACTGCCCGACAGTGCGGTAGGCAGCATTTCTGCAGGTTTTGTGGTGGGTTTATAGTTTATAGACACAGTTTATTGTTTATCCTGCAAATAGTGAAGTGCAAAGTAGTAAGGATGGATCAGGAGAAACAAGAGAGAAAGAATGAAGAAAATACTACATTAATTGAATTGATCTCTTTGTAAGCCTATGTGTAAAAGAACCCATCATCTTGACCAAGAAGTTGACTTCCCTGTGCCATGAGGCACATCAGTATGCTTCACTACATTTATTTTCATAACCCCCTGTAGGGAAATGTAACTGAAGAAAGTTCAGCCCATGAATATAGTTCACTTTCCTGGACCACGGCCTCACAAAACCTCTGCAGCACTGAGGTGCACTGGTGAAGCCTGAGGTGCAACAAAGGAAAAGAGGTGAGGCGCACCAGTGTGCCTCATGGTGCAGGAAAAGGGACTCAATGAGGCACACTGGTGTGCCTCATGGCGGTCAACCTGTTAAGGGTGATGAAAACTTCATTACTTTTTCAAAATCTCATTACAACATTGTAATGAAAATACATTATAATGAAGGAAACATGGCCCTTCCCTGAATTTTATAATAGTGAATATGTTGACTGTATTAAAAATGAATCAACATATAAAGGCTGCAATATTTAGCCTTAGGCAGTGACTGATCTCACTAGACAAAGTCTTGCTTGCTCTCTTTTGCTAAGGGTCTTCTATCTGTGTGTGTGAAGAGGTGTGTGTGAAGAGAAGTGTTGGACATGACATTTTGTGAAACCTGAGGTCAGAGTCACTCCTTCTTGCAGTCCCATTTCTGTGATGCATGGGAACCTATCAACTTTGTGTTATGTTCATTCTACAAATGAAATGAAGGCTTGGAACAGGTGTAAGTCACCCCATGATTACTGCGCTGGAAAATGAAGGCAAGGGTATTTTGTGACTGTGTAAGATGAGACATGTTCTGAAAGCTGATTTAAAGAGGTAAAGTATGCATTACCTTTGAATGTTCAGCTTAGAATATCATTCAAATGTGAACAATTTACATTTTCTCTTCACACCTGAGTTAAATTGAGACCATCCCTCCATCATATCAATGAGTAACAAATGATAACAATAAATTATACAAGCAACTAATTCTTTCACTATCAACAGTTAAATTCTTATTTATTCATGCCTTCAAGGAATAGAGATTATGACATTTTAAACAGAATGCAATACTTGCAAACTTTGTGAAATTTCATGCTTAGGTTCTCCAGACCACTAGACAAGGACAGACCCATGCATACATAAACACATGTGTCCATGAACTTGAACCCACAAAGAATGATCAGAAAATTCTCAAACTTGTTCTGTTCTCAAATAACTTAAATTGATGTGACTGATTCCCGACATGAAATCTATATTATGCCAGAATTCTTCACTTCAACAGGTCACTGTTGAAGTGAATTTTCATAATTCCTGTCAAATGTAATTTTTCTCATGAATTTACATAATTTTATCGTATTAAGCAAACTTGATCTCAGGATTCAGCAAGGAGCTTGGAATCTTGCCTAATACCAGACTTGACAGTCTCTAAACAAATTACATAACAAAGTATTGCATAATTTATGTCCACTCCAAATCATCCTGATCTTATCTATAAAGGACGGTGGTAATTAATATTGATGAGACCCTAAGTGGAGCATGGGCTGTCATCAGTTCACAAAACTTTTACTTGTATTTTCTTTGGCTAAATTTTGATAAAGAGGGGAAGTATTACGGAAAAGTAACACCTTACAAAAGTGAAAAAGAACAATGTGAAACAAAGTTATACAACTTCCTAATTTTGTTTAAATATGGTGTAGGAGAATAATCCAAAGAAAACTGACAACCCAAATGTTCTATCAATATCGGATCATTCAGGCCTTCTACCTGAGAAATCATATACATAAATACTCATTGAATGGTTCAACTGGAAGGATCAAATATTCAACCTTGAGAGCCAACCTCTCAAGCTCAATAAAATCACATCCCTTTTTATTCTGCTCAAAATATAAAATCAAAACTGAAGTCCTCTTTATATCATATTAAGACAATGACCAATTGAGGCAACTTACTTGAAGAGATACTCCAGAAGCACAGACTTCCAGTAAGAATAGTAGGACACCTTCCCAAGATCACTCAGTGGTTTCTCTGGAGTCCCTGGCTGACCTTCTCTTCTGGAGAGCAGGTAACCTGGTGGAGATAAAAGCAAAACCATTAGCAGGGAGATGGAGGATGGTAAATACAAAAAGTCCATGGGGAATGAGAACAGCAAGTTGAAACATACTGAAGTCAATGAGAAACCGTCCATAGCCCTGTCTCTGGTGCTGCGGCATTGTCATAATGCATGACACATTGTAACGCTGGGCACAGTGCTTTTCCTTTGAGAAATATCCCACCAAATGACAGCCCTACACCCAACCATAATGAGGTGAAATGGTGATTTCTTCTCTTTACTTCAAATGACTGTTAAAGGATATTGATACACTTATAACTCACCTTTCCATCATTGTGCGTGAGGACATAAAAAAGAAAAGGCTCCACATCATAATAAAGGGTCTTGTGATCCAAGAAGAGTTTTGCCAGAAGACATAAATTCTGACAGTAGATCTTGCTCACATTACCATCCACCTTGAATTAAAGGAACAACTTTAGATGTCATGCAAAGTTTTCAGTCAACAAAATTATAATAAAAGTGCATATACAGGGTGGCCAGAAAGTTTCTGAACCCTGCTGTTTAACAAGAAACCTGTGCTAATAATATGAAAACGTATTTACTTTCTAGAAAGTAGTGTTTTACAATGTAGTGTACATGTTATTGAAGGAATCTGAAACACAAAACCATAAATAAAAGTTCTAATTTCTATTAACAATGAGTATGGTGCCCGCCATTGCCTAAATGCTGATTAATCCTTCTGGGGGATTTCTCAATGAGATTGGAGATGACATTCCAAGGGAATGATTCCCATTTCTGTTGAACTCTCTCCACGAGCTGAGCTCTATTTCTTGGTCTTGACTCCTCGAAAATGCTTTAATGACCTATGTGGCCAATTTTACTGTGTGCACAGGTGCTCCATCCTGCATCAGAATAACCTTCTCTGTGATTGGGAAGATTGCACGGTGAACCGTGCATAAGAACATCAAAGGAATGTAATCCTGTATTTATTGTAGAGCATATTATTACTTGGAGAAAAACTAATAACGCAAAAAAAAATTGAATGGCCGGAAATTTTCAAACCCGTCAGACCCCTATCACAAACTTTTGGTCAGTTTTAGGCAGCAATAATTACTTTTAATGCTTTAAAACTTACCAAAAATGAAAGAGTAATGCTTAATTAATAAATTAATATGAAATCATTTTAATGTCTGTTGGTTTTGAAAAAATTCTGGCCAGGTCCAATCTAAGCAGCTAAAATTCAGTTTCTAGATTTTGGGCCTATGCGAAAATATGCAACATCAACACGTTTGAATTACCAAACAGACACATGTAATGCCAGGTGATGCAGTAGGGTTGTGCAATATCACAAAAAAGTAGCCAGTACTCTGTGATGAACGAACTTCAGGTACAAGAAGCACAAATGTTTATAATTTTTTTAATGAAAGGGTGAGAAACTTTCTGGCCACACTGTAGATGTACACTTTTATTACAGTTTCATGGGATGGTACTGTCATTTCATTCCAATGAATTTCATTTTTAGGCTCTTTCTTCAATTAGTGGGGAATTAAAATTAATAATGGGAATAGTCTACACCTGAACCAGATATGATCCCAGAAGAAGACTAATGCAAAAACTAAGACTTAATGGTAATTTTGGTCACTTTTTCAAATTAATCATCTTTATCAACCTACAAGGCCTTTATCAACCTGAAAAGTCTTCACAAACATTTTTTTACTCAGCATCCTACAAAGTACAAACTACTATGCAAGAAACATTAGACATTGACCTTGAACGACATTTTTGTTTCTATCAGATGATTGGTGGTATTGTAGTATCAGTAAATATGGTGGCTACTGATGAAGTTATAATCAAACTGTGTGATGCAGTGAAATTCTCAACGAAATAGGATGAATATCCTGCCAATGTCTACCAATGAAGATGATGTTTTTTGATGACTGCATGTCACAAAGAAATGTGTATATCTGGTTTAGGCATTTTAAAGGCGGATGCAATGTCACCCACAGTCTTGCATCTGTCTTGGTGGATCAGCTCATTCACGAATTGCTCACGAATTGGATACGTCGCATCAGTAGATGTCCAGTCAGACTGTGGCATACCTGTCATCATAGCATGGCCAACTTTTAAAATGCTTACACCAGTCATTCCTCTTGTGACATGTAGTCATCACTGAACACCATTGACATTTGTCAGTAGATGTTGGCAGGGATTTCACCCTATTTCATCAAACATTCACACCATGCTGTTCAAGCATAACTTCATCAGTAGCTGTCATGTTTCCTAATACTATAACCCCACCTATTGTCTCATTGAAGTGAAAAGACAATGTTGTTCACAATCAATTTCTAATGTTTTGTGCAAAGTAGTTTGTGCTCCATAGGATTCTTCACTACACAATTTTAAAAAGTTTGTGAAGATTTTTAGACAAGCCTAATAATTAGACAGGCAAAAAATCTTGAGAGATTTCAAGCTTATTTAAAAGAAAATCTTATGGGTATATAACACAGAAATATTACCTCAAAGATGGACAAGTCATCCTTGCGATAGATCTCAGTCCCTGGAGGGTGCCTCCATTCACATTTCTTCAGGTGACGCTGAAGCACTGACTTGCTTTTCATGTACTTCAGACAGTATTCACAGACAAACAACTTTTGCAAGCTGAAAAGAACCCCAAGCCACATGAACTGATATCTCAGTCATTTGTTAATCCTCACACTGCTCATGACAATATTTCATCAGCAATTCTTGGAGAATCTCAGCACATTTGTTCAGGTCAAAGTGAAGGTTAGGAATACATCATGTGAGGAAGGCCAAAGCATATTTTGGCATTCAAAATTTCACTTTAAGATGCCCCAAAAACAACCACATTGCGTGGCAATAAATTTCCTAATCCTCTAAAAACTGGTGACAGTATGCAAGGCAATTCAATACAAATCATATTCATAGTCACTGGATCCATTAATGCCAGCTTGAGAATCCTTCATTTATTTGAACTTCAGCCAGTATTCACTCACTTGCAAACCTGACATTAACAGACTACTGTAATATGTTCTGCAGAGAAGTTAAAGAGAAGTTCAGGTACATGGCAAGCTTATTTCAGGATCATTTCCTCAAATTTCTGTCAAAAGAAGACCACTTTAACTATCTCTCCCTTTGAATAGATTTGATGTACTTTGGAGTGAAGGCTGGAGATTTCATCTCACACATACACCAACATCGTATAGGTGTAAGCAAAGGTTCGTTCCTCATTATTATTAGCCATTCATCCTCATATTTGTATAAAGATTCTCACACTTACTCAACAAAATCTGATTCATCCAGGTCACTCTGAGTCACTTGACTGGTTTTCCATAAAGTTGAGAAAACTTAGGCATCAACATATCCTATCAGGTAGAAGGTAGAGTTCCAAACAGTCTAAGCAGGAAAAAATCCATGAATGTTATCCTGTGATTCCCAACTTCACGGATGCCTGTTACATGTAAAGGTAAATGGAAATATGGCAAATACCAAGTTTGATTAAAATTCAAAAGATGAATTTTCTCCATATGAAAATGGTCACACTCTCATTTCTGACACCACTAATTGTGTTTAATCTTATGGTCCTGCTGCAAAACAATAGGTTAAAATGCAACAAAGGAAATTTAATCAGAACAGACTATTTTCCCAATAGAATTCAAACTACCATAACAGTATGAAGAATAACCAAAGTATGTGATTAATTACCTGATGAGTTCAGAAACCATATACAAGGGTGTTGCAAATAGTAACAGCAATTCCTGTCCAAGCTGTCCATGTGAGCCTATATCTAGGAAACCACATTATGTGCACATAGACTGAACAATTTTATTCAGAATTTAAAAAAACCACTTGCTCTTCCTTGGTGCACAGAGAGCATATTTGCCTTGTTGATTTGGGGTCCACAAGCACCACCACTGACATTCTCTTGAACTAAAGTGCACATTCTGAATAAACTTGATCTGTCTTTGTGCCCATTATGCAGTTTCCAAGGTATAGGGTCATGTGGATGGCTTACCCAGGAATTGCTGTCAGAGGCAACTCTCATTAATCCAAACTCAAAGGGACTGGTGATTTTGTCAGGATAAACAGCTCATCTGGATTATTGAGAACCAGCCCAAGTGACCATTCATTTTTCTTCCTTTTTCCTGGAGAAGGAAATTGCACTTCTAATGAGCAAAAAAGGGCCACCATTTTCTTGCATGGGAATTGGAAAACTTAGACTCTATTCTTTCAGTCACATAAAAAAATTCCAAATTGGTCAAGTACAGATTAGACTGAGAGGTTAAGTGACACAACAATATAGCATGATAGTCTCAATGAAGAGAGCATCTGTCATGAAAGGGGTGAGATCAAATTTGTTTCTCTTTTTTTTTTTTGTCTTGTTCAAGAGTGAGGGGGGGTGAAGACATATGGAAGAGACAGGGATATATTTTATTTTCTGTTGTACCATGTCTTTTGCTAGCAAGTCTGGATTAACAGGGGAGGCCCAGGAGATAAGAAATCCTGTCTGGATAAATGAAAAATACAGAATAATGAAAATCCTGTCTGGATAAACAAAAATACAGAATAATGATGTCCAGATTGGAGAATTTTATTATTGGTTCAATGGGACTTCTGCTGGGAATATTCCTAATGCCCATATTACCAGAAGATTTGGATTACCTGCATTCAGATAAATGGGGGTTGACTTTACTTTTTGAAATACCCTCATAGCAATCCATTAAGGGCAAGATCCTACCAATAACGTGTAGTGCAAGAAGATTCTTTTAGACCTGCTTCCCCACATCAGGGATATTTCACTGTTGTCAAAGAAGACAGTTTCTGCTTTGAGAGCAGCATGAGGAAGTTTCTGCGACTTCCCCCACTGTGAGGTCCCTCACAACTGCCATTAATCCACAATCTGTTCACTATATAAGGTACAGACAATGGGTTGTCCATTCCAATCCATCTCTCCACTAGCCACTCATGAATTGGAATGCGACTCAAAACTGAAACTGGAAAAGGACCCCTGCTGTGAGGTGAAAGGAGGAAAAGCCTTAGTGTTATGGATGCATATGCACATGGATGGAGAGCAAAATTAATTTGCAGGAAATTTCAAAGGGGTCTTGGGAACACATCAGTCTATGCAGAGCATAAGTTTTTTTAAGTATGGCTCCAGGAAATGTAGTGTTACTAAGGTTAAAAGTAGAGATGCAACGATATTGAATTTTGGCCGATATCCGATATACCGATAATTCTGATATTGGAAAAGAACCGATACCAATACCGATAACCGATACTGATATCTATATATACATTTATATTTGCACATTCAGGATAGATTTTGAACAGTGAACTATCTGATTTTGCTGCTAAACACATATTTCCAGGAAATATGTGTTTTCCCCAGAATAAAGCTGCATTATCAGATTGTTCTCTGTTCAAAAATCCACCCTCAGGCATTTATCCCTCCACTTTTAAGTTTTATTTGGGATCAGGTCTGATGGGGAAAGCTTGAGGTGGTGGTGGTGCACCTCATGATTTTGCCATTTCTCCAATAGTGAGAAGAAATGATTTCTTCATGCTGAAGCCAGGCTCCTCAATGTGGATTTTTTAAATATTACATCGGATTTACATCAGGCCTTTTATTTCCTATGTTCCATCCTAGAACTTGCAATAAGATGGAACTGCAATTCTTTTTTTTTTTTCAAAGTAGCACTCTGTTCAGAAAATGTCAAGAATGTCAAAGTTCCCTCCTTCATACCTCTAAAGGACACCCAGACAGACATGACTGACAAATTGTTAACACATCAGGTAATTTTCCATGAAGATGAAATGCGAACATAACTGCTTTTCAGGAAAATTTATAAGGCAATCAATCATATTATTATATTACAGAAGGTTTTATCTACAAATATATTTATGTAATGCATTATATTATAAATATTCAAATATAAATTATGACATTATTAGTATTTTTGGTAAATTAGGGCTGCACCGACGTATTGACAACCACAGAGATTCGCCTCTGGTGTTGCACCATTGACGCCATGACTACGGTAAGGTTGGAAGCTGTCGATGCCGAAGCCTGAAAGAGGGCAAAATGCAAAAAAAAAAAAAAACTACGTGAGTGTGAGCGCGGTTTGTTTCCCGGCCCGCCTGTCTCGCTGAAAGCCTTCCCTGCCGTCCTCTCCCAGAAAAAAGTATCGATCAAATTATGCGAGGAGTCCTCGATTTACGTCGTTTCGATATAACGTCGCTAACATATACCTCATATACGTTTCGTCGTTCCGATATGACGTCGTAAATCAAGGACTTCCTGTATATAATTTAGTCCATGGGAAAATAGGTTTCGTTTTACGTCGTGTTTACCGGGAACGTATCCATGACGTAAATCGAGGACTTACTGTATTTCAACCCGATTGTAGGAACTGGTGGAGGAAAAGAGCCGTAAAGACCGTGAAATAATTGCAACTCCTTTTATGCTGTGCATTAGCGAGTAGTGCCGGTTAAGCTCTCATATCAGCAATAGGTAACCATGACGGACGCAGACAGACAGGCTGGAAAGGTCTATAAGGGGTCTCTATCGTTTTCAGGAGACTCATTGATTAGTATCATAAGGCTTTCAAATAGGCCTGTTTGAATTCGTATGCGATTTCATGTTACTTTCGCAAGCTATAGAGTATAAATCATCATCGGCTCCGGCACCGGTCAATGGGTACGAGTTCAAAATGCGCCATCAGTTTACTGGTCAAATGTGGCCATCGGCACGGTCCTAACATGAATATAAAGATGATAAAATTCTTGAAAATCGGTGGTTCCAAATGGAACCTCTGGGCACGAAAGAGTTGAAATCGGTCCAGTGATTTTTGTACCAAGGTTTTGGGATCCATCTAGGCCTGGGTTCTTCGCGCTAACGTAAGCGATGTCTATTTTCGCAGAAAGTACGGAGTAGGCTATGGTAGTGGCATTAGGCCGAGTCAAGTAGATGACGCTTCTCATCTCTTTCGCGGGTGACTGGGTAATGAGCTTATGTCCCGTGACAGGGTGGCCTGGGCTCGAACCTAGCCAAGTCGAGTGTATATTTCCTAGTTGAACCGCCAGCGTGCTTGGGAAGGAAGGAACCCGAGCACAGAGCGCTCCTATCTCTAGATGTGGGACGTTGAGGAACCGCGGCAGTGAAGGTCGAATCCCAGGGGAATCCCAATGCAAAAATGCTTATATTTTCAGCAGCCTAATGCTTCTTTTTTCTTTTTTTAAACGGGTCATTTAGGCATTTTCAACCTTCTGCAGTGTTTTCACTTGAGTTGGACATTTTTTCACTTGACTTTGACACTCGTGCATGAGGAACGTCACATGAACGTATGTTCGAGTCAAGTGAAATGTTGTCTAATGGGAAAAAGGTGAGAATATTCATAATTCGCTTTACATACTTAGCGTTTGGCATACTTCAGGTGTAAATTCAATATCGGTTATCGGCAGGTCATTTATCGTTTTAGGCCGATATATCGGATTCATCTAATATCGGCCGATACCGATAACCGATAAAATATCGTTGCATCTCTAGTTTCAAATGTTGTTCAGAATGAGAGCAAAACTCTGACATCTCTATTTCAAAGTTCAAATTTTTCTGGAATAAGTTTAGGAGAATCTATGGAAGAAAATTGCATCAATACCATTTTATCAAATGTGAAGAATTTCAGTGACTTCCCAACCAAGTAACCATATTAATCAGCTGTGTGTCTGTAGCAGAATCCCTTTAAGCAATTTGACCTCATTTGCTGGATTTATCATAAAGTATGACCAGAATGAAGATTGACTATTGCAGAAACTAACCAAGGTCACTGTTGAAAAATAAGTGTGTGTTATCTGATGATGTCATTGAAAGAAGAAACAAGCAAGAATATTAGCATACAAACAATGTTTTTACAGGAAGCACTTGGGCGAAGTGAGGGAGTCTGCGTCCTCAGCGGCACTTCTCGACTCCTCCACGGTCCAGGAGGCATCAGGCCGCCAGCATCACCTGGAGAAGCTCCAGGACAACACGTCCGACCCAGCTCGCTTCTACCACGTCCTGCACGTGGCCCAGAGCTTCGGAGACTACGAGAAGGTCTTTCGAGGAATGCACGAGAATTTCCTCAATATCAAGTTCAAGGATACCCACATGCAAGCTGTGAGCCTTCTATACATACTTAGCGTTTGGCATACTTCAGGTGTAATTTCAATATCGGTTATCGGCAGGTCATATATCATTTAGGCCGATATATCGGATTCACCTAATATCGGCCGATACCGATAACCGATAAAATATCGTTGCATCTCTAGTTAAAAGTTGGGGTGAGTCCATAGCCAAGGATTGGAATGTTTAAGGATGCTTCTGTACTTGATTGAGCTGCAAATTCATTTCATTGGGAAGGGCAGTATTGAAAAGTGAATGGGTGAATCAAGGTGAACTTTATTCAGCAAAAGGAGTGAGAATTACTGGTGGCTATGTGCAGGTCTTGAGCTTTTTAAACTTTCAATGCTGCTGTTAAAGCTATAACACTCCTCTTCAGTAGTGAAAAATACCTGGTGTGAAGAGGTCATGCCACACTGGAAATTGTTGGCAATACTGTTCCTAATGAGACTCTTACATAAGGGGTATGATTGGCCTTTATGATTTAATTACAAATAGACAAGACTGAAGTTCATTTGACATACCTTGCATATTCTTGAGGATAAGGCGAAGAATACCATGTCTGGATCTCATATTTGCCAAACTCAACTGATGCAGGGCACCTGCCATTAGCCACTGTGGCTGGATCATTCAAGTTTATCAATGGTGTGGCCTGTGGTACAGATAAAATGTATCCAAGTCATTCAGATGAAGGGAAAATGTCTGATTTTAGCTGAGGGGCAATTTGACTTCATGCTGCTACAAACATCTTCAATGATAGCATGCACTGCCACTCTGTAATTAAGTATACTGAACAAAAGACCCTGGCTAAGAACACATGGTGTGAAGGATGGCTTGGATTATGCAAGATATTAGAACATAGAAAAATAAGTTAATAGCCATGACATAATTAATGTTGGGTTGGTTTGGCTCCCTGGTGTGACAAATGGAGGGGGTTGGGTAGAGATATGGGACCAGTTTGAAGGGCAGGAAGGGAGTCAAATGGACATGTACCAGAAGTGTTCCAAAGAGGATAAGATCAAACAGGAAGAACACATTCAGAATCCCTCAGAGGATTCCTCTAGGAACATTTCATTCTCAGGGTGACTAAGATAGGCTTCATGAAAAAGGTAGGAAGGCAGGTCTACTTGGTAAGAAGTCATCCACTAAGCAAATGTCCATCAGAAATGCCTCAAGAAGCTATCAGTTGATCAACGTTGTGTAGGCTGATTGCTGTGTATCATAGTAAGCATGGGGAGTGAAGCTGCTTAAACCATTATTTATTCAAATGAAAATAATACTAATAATGCAAGTGCTGGTAAATTCACAAATCAATCGATTTTTTGCTATTCCATTTTTCCAAGTAAAAGCAACATTCCTACAAAGGCTTCTCAAAAGTTAGAAGCACTTTTCTGCTGGTCAGAATTGACCACCTGCCCATCAAGGCATCTCCCAGATGCAAGCAATTGTATTCATGCATGGGGGTCACATTGTAATTTCCCCCAGTGGCCATTTCCATTGACCCTACATTTGTCTTCCCCATGGTTTCATTTGGGTTCCCACCAGATATTACAGCTCTATGATGCACAGTTTGCACATTACAACCACCTGAATACACCCAAAAACTTTGTACTAACCCTATACGTGATAGGGAAGGTCATAATGAACACCACTTTTGGAAAGTTCATGTGTTTAACCAAAGCACTGTCAATTAATGTGGTATTATGCACCAACTTTGAAACTTTGTTCATATTGGCATGCAAATAAAGTCAACACCATCTCCCAACATGTGAGTGCATTGGATTACGAAGTCCATACAGTATTTGCAAATGGCTATATCTTCTAAATCCATAGAGGAGTCATTGGATCCTTCTTTGAATGAAAGAGAGTGAAAGGGTCTATTTGGGAGAAAAATTTAATTAGAATTCATACATTGGTTTTGAAGAATATTGTAATTTGATGATACAGCAAAATACATACAAGGTGACCCAATCGTGATTAAACTCTTTTTCGCATTATAATATTCTTCAGACAGGCTACAGTTGGAACATGCTGTTGATGAATGCCAATGGCTGACATCAATGAGAACCCTGACTTAATGGGAGGAGATAAGAAAAGGAACATCACCTCTGCTGCTATCTCCTGGGCTTTCTTGAACATCTCATAGTCCCGCAATGTGACACCAGAAGGAAGACTCGGTCTTGCCACTAGAGAATGAGACAGTAAGAAGGTCTGATAATACTAATCAATTAATAATTACATGTACATGTACATGTACTTCATGCAAAAATCAAATCAAAGGGCCACCTTGCTTGCAGTTACATTCTATTGTACACACATTTTACAAGGAACATTGTCTTGTACATCATTATGCATGATTGTGCATATATCATTATGAATGATATGATTCCATGAAATTATACACACAAGCCAGAGCTGTTTGATGAACATGAATCTATTGGGAGTGAAGGCAATTTAGGACTAGAACACAAGTAGGATAAAATGCCACCTGAAACTATGTACTATAATTATAACTAGAAAAATGAAAGATAGCTTACAACCATATACATGACAATGTTACTTTGATATAGCAAGCCAGTGCTACTTTTCAGTTGTCTAGGACAACAAGTCTCAAAGATTTGCCAAAGTAATGGTTGCAAAGCATCTCTAATGTTTGTCTGAGATATGTTTTCTCATAAATATAACATGACCATTCATGAAAATTCAGCATGTTAGTTTCTTGGATACAATTCTTTTAATAGCAATCCAGTGTTCCTTGGCCTTCACTCCAACATAACAGTGAAAATTCAGTATGGGAGATCAGGCATCTTTCCTTCCAAAAAGGCAATGCAGAAAACAGGTACCTTATGCTCTTCAATTTCTTAGAAAAACTTGATTTCATGAGCAAGAATGCCAAAGCCTTGTCTCAGTATATGTAGAACTTGAGAAAAAAGGAGCAGAATTGAGTGTGGTGAGCTTCTTCAAATAGTCCCACCATATTTGTTCAGAGCTTCCCAGGTGAAGGGTTTCAGACCATTAATTAGGGAAAGGAGATCATACTTTTAAAAGGTGGACAGTTCTCCTCTAGTCTGACTGGTTTCACCCATCAAGCATTTACACAGGTTTCACCTAAACTGTCAAGCATAAGTTACTAGTATATTTTTTGTCTCTTTACTATTTCTTCAATGGTTTCTTGAAATGTACACCAATGCATGGCATAAAATGGAAAGTTCCAAGCTCTCACAGAGCAATAAATAAAATGTCTACATTACCATAATGTATTCTCCTTCCTTTGGAGAATTAAACATTACAGAAACCTGTTTGAAGCCCAGCATGAAGGTGAATAGCAGTGCAGTCAGTAGCAGGTTTTTTGTTACAAACATCAATGGAATCTTAATCCAAAGTTCTTTTCTCGAAGACTCTCTCATAGTCTCACATACAGTGATTGACTAACACTGCACATAGCACCAGAGAGAGGATACAGCATGAGCAGGGTAGTGAGAGGTAAAATATGAGATCAGTTATTTCAACTCAGCTGTATACATGAAAAGCCTCAGTATTTCTTTGTCTCAACTCTACCACATTTCTTTTTTCCACTGTCACCACTCCAGAAATGTTGGCATCTGTTTGGTATCAACCCCTTAAGCTATGGTGACCAGGTCGTTCCAGTAAAACTGGGGCAGGCCATTTTCTCTGGAACAGCCCCTGGTTTTGAGGTACTGCCCTGCTCAGAAAACTATCCAGCAATTTTTTCTTTCAGTGCCACTCATTTGTAACAAGTAGCTCATTGGCCTATTGTCAACCATAAATGGAGGGAAAATGTCTTAGATTTTCCTCTTAAAAAAATATGGTCACCCTACCTTAAGCAGTTGTCACATATAAGTATGGGGTAGCTTTTATTGACATAAAGCAGTTGTCCTGTAAACAGGGTGTCCCAGAAGGAGGTAGCCAATTTTTATTTCTTGAATACACCAAACATACACAAGCTTTTGGTATAAACTCATATGGGATAGGAAGAGTGGTCTTTGAAGTTTCATCTGATATACAACTTGTTCACTTTTATAAACCATCAGTGAATACACTTTTTCTTGTTCTGACTGAACCATGTCAGGGTACTTGAGTTTGGAGGAAAGACATAAGATAATGGTATGAATGGTTGATTAATAAATAAAAATAATAAATAAAAAATAATAAATAAGAAATAAAAATCCTCCTGGGACACCCTGTATATACAGGGTGGTGCAAAAGTCAGGACACATAGGGTTAACATTTATTTCAATAAATATTTAAACTGCTCTCCATTAGTATGAATACATGTTTCAATTCTCTTTTCAAATGAACGTAGGACTTTCATTAAGGTCAGTCATGCACACTTCCAGTGTCTTTAAGTGCTTGATAACTTTTCTTATGGCTGAAAATCCAACATTTCTGTCTGTGTGCAACATATTAAATTCATTGGCAACTGATCAGTAGGTACTGCCTTCTTTTGTGTACATATAAACTAACTGCACCTGCTCCTCTTTAGTCAATTTTCCAGCCAGTCTCACCTTTCACCTGAAAAGGGCAAAAAATAAAACAGTAAATTTGTCATAATGCCTGTGTCCTGGCTTTTGCATCACCTGGCACTTTGCCTTTGAATTGTTCCACCAACAGAAAAGAAGAATGCTACAAGGTTGTGCATTGCTTGCTATAGCAAAAAGAATTCAAAAGGGAAAAGGGTCAGTCAAGAAATAAGATACCAGTGTGCTGATTGTGATGTTGGTCTCTGTGTTCAAACCTGCTTTAACATATATGATGCTGTCAATAAATTTTGAAACATTCCATGAGTCACTCAGGAACCTAACTAACAATTGTAAGATAAATAAATTCATTGTTGTAGCATTAAAAAACCTTTATTTCCCCAAGGGTACTTCACCAAGCTTTCGTGCCCAAATTAGGTTGCTATTGTACCATTCTACTGAGAATGGTACAGTGGAGTACACAAATGATGCTTGGTTCACACAACAGTGTGAACCAGGCAACACTTAAGGGGTTAAAGCAGCACTACTATAGGCAAATGATGGGGAAAGACTCAGTAGCAGCCTGTGAACAGACCACCATGACAGGTGAAATAATAATTTAATGTGGTGCTTTTTCCTTGGAAGCATCCCAAGGCCAAGGAAGAGGATAATTACCTTCTCTCCCCTACCCATTACAGACCTAAATAATTGAGCCATTAATCTGCTCACAAAGAGAGGACCAGGAACAAAAGAAAAATATTCTCCTCTCTTTCCCAAGTAGGACCTTCAGCTTCAAACAAACAAAAAAACAAAACAAATACACCTACCTTTCCTGTCTTAAAAAAAAGATGGTTCAATTCAACTTTTTTAAAGTAAGAAATAAATTTAGCTTCATAAATTTGTTTATAAATGCTCAAAAAAAAAACCTTTAAAAAGTAGCTTGGTTACTCTCAAAACCCCAGAGATGTTGCAACCATACCATGCATGAATTCCACTTCATCAACTTGTTCCCCCTCAGGACTTCAGTCCCCTTCCAGAGTATAGCAGATACAAAGTTTTCCTGACCATATTCTATATTGGTTTCAGACTGACTTTTTCCCCTTCCTCCCCTCTTTGGTGCTGCTGTCAGCAGCACTCGAGACATACCTAGTGGTTATAAAGACTAAATGATGGCAATGTGTAGCAATGTCAAGAACATAAAGCAACACCACTTCCAGAATAAAAGGAACCAGTGAGTATGGAACTCATACAAATGGCAAGAAAAGTAAATCTGATAACAATTCCCAGCCTGTCTGGTGGTGCTCACTGGGATGGCTCTTAGGCATCTCCACTAAAACAAGTTAGCTGCATTCTAAGACAGAATTCACTGAAAGCTACTACCAAGGAGCAAAAAAAAAAAAAAAAGGAAAACTATGAAATCTACATGTTCTACATGCACTAACTACTGAAATTCCCAAGAACTACAAGGAAAAAATGATAAAATGGCACATTAGGCATCAGTTTACAACCTGGGACTCCAGGTAACCAAACTTCCCAACTGGACAATGATGACTTGGTAGTTAATGAATGTCCATCAGGGTTGGGCTATTTTTCCCACTGCATTTGGGATGCAACTGTTGAGGATAAATGCAAACTTCACAGGGTCATTAAATAAATGTGGTAAGGTATGAACCATGATCTCACATTAGCCTTATCCTGTACTTCCCTTCTTCTACCATACTGTGCTCATGAACAATTGAGATGTCTACGTAATTTCCTTTATCTACCGTTTTCCTCCATGTTTGCACCCTTTACTACCTCACTATCTCATCTGTCATTTTGAGGCAGTCACCCAAGGAAGGCTTCATTAAGTGATTCATTGTATTCAGGGAATGGGTACATAAGGTGTCCATGACCACAGGTGCTTTCCTGACTTTTGCATTCTTGAACAACACATATATTTTAACCCTTTCGCTGTTAACCCGAGTACATACTCGGGCTGTGAATGATGCTTTTGCAGTGGTAGCCGAGTATGTAATTGAGCTCTGAAACCCAGTCCTTTTTAGGTGTCTTTCTCCTCTATTTATGTATGTAACTGACATAAATTCAGTATTTGTCAATGTATGTTACTTTCGGAAGCAATGAATAACAAAAAAAAGTGCAATCTTAATCGACCCATTCTGTAAAAATGGTTTCCTGCACACTTAGTTTTGTGTTAGATGATGATGAAATACATATAATTTTAAATGTTGATTCTGGCATTTCCAGTGTTAGTAATGAAAATGAAGGTGATGTAGAAATGGAAGTTGAAGCTGAAATTTAAGATGAAGATTACAATGATGGGAGTGGAGATGCAAGTAGGAATAGTGGTAGACCAAGGGGGCGAAAAACCTGTGTGATGTACCCAAGTTCAGCTAGAATCCCCATGTAACTCATTGCTTGACTTTTACAGGAAATCCTGGATTGAAAATGAATATTCCAGATGATCTCCCTGAGATAGACATTTCTGAACTAATTTTCACAAATGACCGGAGCCAATTTATTTGTTCCTGGCTCAAGGAAACCTCCTTGAACAAGTAATAACAAAAACATAAAAATTGGAATCAGACCTTATTTCTAACACAACTCTAAATGAATATTCAAGGGTAAAACGAAGGAAAAACAGTTTGTTATAGGAATTCTGTACAGCTGTTTTGGCACTGATTTTAATGGGCATTACAAAATAGCCTACCATTCAGTCTTGGTGGAAATTGAACTTTTTATCATCCCTGCCACTGGAAAAATCATGTCTGCCAATAGATTAATACACATCTCAAAATTTCTGCACTTTTCTGATAACACTGGCTGTTCCTGGAAATAAAATGTCCAACACATTTCAGTCTATCATCAATAACTTTCAAGATATGACAATTTAAGCTTAAACCATTGTTCACAGAGACACAATGAAATTCTTAAAACACTGGAGGTCATGAGTGATTTTTTTTTCTTTTTTTACCAATGAAAGGGTTAAGAAGGGAAACTGACACATGATCCACACAAGGGTCACCCTGGCTCACCATCTCAAAGCTGGGTGGGGAGCACTTGTGGAAGGTGATGCTATCAAACTTCAAATCTGTCCTAATTGCTCATTCACCTTGTTATTATTCCAGCAGTTATGATGTACTCCATGCAAAACAAAAAAGGAGAAGAAATAAAAACCCTCCAATCTTAAATAACTTGATGCCATGACATCACAGAATAATAAGGAATAGAGAGGGAAGAAAGGGAGAGAGCCCACTGAATCTGCATGGATCTAAGTGAGAAAGCCAATGGTGACCTCACAAAACAATGTGACTTCTGTGGTTGTACCATAACTAGTGCATCCATACAAATTTTACTTTTATGTTTGGAAAAAAGTTTATAGGAAAAAAAAAAGACCCCTGAATTGGAAAATTGGAGCCACCTGAGGCAAAAGTGTAAAAAAGCCAGAAAAATGCACAAACTTATCTTACTATCATACTTACATATAATAATATTTACAAATTCATAGTTTGCAAGCATTATTTTTAAGCTAGTGATGTTCATAATATACTGTCCATAATATAAACCATGGTCATGGTTACAAAAATTGTCCTATATGCTATTGCAGTGCAACAATTAAATTTTCCAAATGGAATGTTTGAAGGGAGGGCTTGAACTCAAGTCAATGGAGACTACTCTAAGACATTTGTGATACATGTACAAAGAACATTTTCTTCCCTGCATATAAAGCCAAATAGCAATTTTCTGGAGTGGCTTTGCTTCCTGAGACCTTTTCCTTCAACCATTTATTCTGCATGCTTTCACCTATATTTGACATGCACTTGTTTTGTGTCTCTCCTTGAAAATCTTTCCCTCACCCCATGATCAATTGGACAAAGGGACGGCAGCAGAATTTTATGAACTGTTAAAATTTCTTTCACAGAAACATCACCCATTAATACATTTCCAAGGTAGTAATCTTGAATAGGGGATTCCACCCTTGATATTGCCCACAGGAGAGGGAGGAAAGAGGTGGGCATTACAGGTAGACCCATCACATAATATAGCCTATTTTAGCACCAGCTAAAATGTAACATCACAGGTCAATCTACATTGGTGCCACTATTGACATGCATGAGAGTCCCTTGAGTAACAAGATGGCAGGATGAAAGCAACCTAAGTTCAACATTACCAAATGTGAATTGATCACACGACACCAGGAAATTAAATTTGCCAAGTGAACTTGTGACCCTGCAGATGCTTCTCAAAAACTGACAACTACCATCAAAAGAAAAAATTGACTAAGGGTACATTTAAAATTGCCTTGCAGGGTTCATTTTGCATTTCCAGTGAGCACACAATTTAAAAAAATATACAATCTGTTTGAAACATGATAAAAATCTATTATCCTTCACCTCAGAAGCAGGAAATGAGGGAAATATGCAACCAATTGCAAGCCACATTCCTATGTCAAATTCCAAGCCCCCAAATTTTCACCATCACCTCTTTCTGTTCCATCATAATCATGCATGTACCAAGTGGCTCTTATTTTTTCTCAGAATGCCACAAATTATCTACAGCTTGTACAAATTATAATCATAATCACTTTCTCCATAGGAGCTCTCCAGCCCCATGGTCAATGCCATTTGTATAAGTTGGTACAAGGCAATATATATCCACAAATCATACTTTTCCAATGCATGGAGCAGCATAGTGCTACACTGTTCCCCAGATACAAGTGGAAGAGATCAGTCTGCATGTGAAGAGAGTGACATGAGGTTCACACGCCCAACTTAGGCATATGAACCTTTATTGCATTCTTTGCATTTCCAATGATATGTAAGACTTTGATTCCATCAATACTAAAAAAAGAAAGGTTAAACTCATTTTCCATGGGAATTTTCCATTCACTACCTTCAGATAAAAACCAATCCAGGTTTTATTGCAGCCAATGCCTAAAAGTTGTAGACAATTTTGAAAAGAAAGCAGAGATGGCCCAATCTGACTTACAATTCAATATATGAGTTGTGAATCATCAATAAAATGTAGACTTTGCTACCAAATTCTGAATTCTTCACCTAAGAATGAGATTTGGTTCAAGCCAGGTGTGAAATGACATGAATTTGATGAATATTCAAAAGTGAGGATACAGAGATTCTAATTTTATTCTTCCCTTTGGATGCAAGACTAAATACATAACAAACAGTGCATCATGGAGCCAGGATTACATCAGAACTGTTCAAGTGCTGCACATATCAAGAGCCAAAGCTCTTCCCACATATACATGTCATGCAGCACTCCAAAAGTGTCAAATTTGGTACCATGGCCAATGAGAGGATTGAAGAAAAAAAAAGAAAAAAAAGAGATAGCACTTGACTCAATCAGAAGTGAAATCAAAGAGATCTGACCTGTTTTGAAATGAAATATACTTATAAACTTGAGTTTGTTCAGTTTCATAAAAGTTCCAATTTGATTCATGATTTGGCAAATCACAACCTGGACATTCAATATATGATTCAGGATTCACTACTTCAAAGCACTGGTGATTTGAATCTTACTAGAATCTCAGAACAGTTTGATTCAAGTACTAGAAAGAGAACTAGACAAATTATGGTCATTTCAACAGAATGGAAAGATGTTCCCCCCCCCCCCCCTCCCCCCTGTGTAAGGCTGGATTACCTGCCTACTTGGAAAGAATTTGATGCAATGCCAAAGCAAATATGAATGCCATGGCACCACCAGATCACATCACAAACCTCCATCGCAGTAAAACATGAATTCTGGAAAGAATAGCTATCCACAAATCTCTGACCAATAGTTTGTTAAGATCCATGCTGAGTGTAGCTCATCTTGAATTCCATTGATGGCAATTGTTGAAATGGAATGGGGTGAACAATTTTTAACTGAGCTTCTTCCAGGAATCATAAAATCCCATCAAGTTAAACCCACATAGTATATATAGTCAACCTTCAATATAACACCACTGTAGGACATCACAGATTTTGATGCTGTAATGAGAGTGGCACTATATTGAACAATCTATATTCTGTATTATACAGGTCTATGGGGATATATGTTCACAAGCTTGACTATAAGCGAGGGCGGTGTTATACTGAATGGTAAAATAATGAGAGTTGACTGTACTACAACTTCATTTCCCCCCCCCCCCCCCCCCCAACCGAAAGCGACGTCTTGTGTTTGGAGATATTTCGCAATAGAATGACACCCTCCTCGTGGGATTGTTTCTGGTAATTCGTACCTGAAGCAGCCCCCCCCCCCCCCCAAAAAAAAAAGGATAGAAAATTTTTTCAACATGCTATAATCTGATGCAATCTGATGTTCTTATCTCACATTTTAATCTCAAAAGCATGAAGCCAAGTTGTTATCCTACTCATAACACATTTCAGCTTCCTCAGCATCCACCATTCAATAGCTGGCCATAATTAAACCTCCCATGCCGCATTTGATTACATGTTCAGACTTAATTTGGAAAACTTCACTTCACATTTCCTTATTTATCAGAGATGAACATCCAGAAAGGAGAACTGTGATTTAAATTTCAGATGCAGTTTTTATAGCTTGTAAAAATTATATTTACTTGGACTAAAAAAATGCATTTGAAATTCAATCCATAAAATTTATTTCAAAGTTGGACTAGATTTTTACAAGAATTCACAGTCCTTGCTTTTAAATATCAATGTATGGTACAACATTTGCCAAGTTGGCCAGACCCAGTGCAAGCTTCCTGAAACAATCCAATTTATAATAGGTTACTTATTTTGCTCTTAATGCAGATTAGGTTGAGATGGTGACACCCCAAGGCATTGGGAGACCTGTCATGTTGACACCATAATTCCACAATTTAATTATACCCATACAATGATAGTAATACTAGGACTGTCTGAGGAGTAGAATATGCAGCTAATCTACAGCTAAAAGAGAAAAACCCTGACACAAAAACTGACACCTAGCAAAGCAAGGGAGCAGGAAAAAAAAGTGAGTTTCCTCTTATTCAGATTTTGAATTTTAGAGGGTCCAATACCAGTTATTACAGGGGATTTTCCTTAATGGTTCTCTCAACCCTTTGCACTCCATTGTTGTGCCCAATGCAGCATAAACAGCACAGTGATGGCACAGGGGTGGAACAGTGGAGTGCAAAAAATTAACTCTTAACTGATTTGACTATTGGAGGGGATTTTTGACAGCACACATACCCAGGAGAATATTGCCAAACAATTGAATATTCTAGCCTATTGTTAGATTCTAAAGAGGGAGGGGCAGGCCTTTTGTGTATGCTTTGTGCAAGTTCTGTGTACATCTTATCCTGCATTGAATGGAACTCGTTCCTGTGAGAACTTGAATACCTAACTTACCAATTCATCACCAGATATGATGTATAACAAGGTATACTGAGCCATGCAATAACTGCAATTGTGAAATGATCCACAAGCTGAAGAAATGCTTCAGAGAAGACTGATGCTAAGATAATGTCAGTCTCTAATGATGAAAAAGGCTTTCATCACCACTACAATTTGTGACGTGAGATGTAATTTGGTATCATTTTGGCATCTTCTTTTTCCATGAATGTACCTGCACAAGAACAAGAAGAGAAGAGCTCTATTTGGGAGAGCCTATTAGGTAAAGGGATTCAATGCAGTAAGTGTGATGAAAATCTTCAAAAAGTTTCACTGTTTTATACATGGTCATTTCTTTGTTTTGTAAGACACATAGTTGAAACATGAAAACTTATAACTGTACTGCTCAGTGTGTGTCAAATATGAAGCCTATGCAGTATTCCATCAAAGAGATCTAAGCCATTATGTCATCAGAGATTTCCATTAAATTCCTACATGGGAGAATGAATAAGGGTTAAGAATTGCAACATTTTTGTCACATATATTTTTTCAAATTGCAAACCTGTTTCATGGATATTCTGACACTACCAGTGAAGTTTTCAATACTGACACCAAATGGGATGTTCCCTACAATCCAATGGAAGGCTGTGGACCATGTACTTACATTTTGTTAAATAGAGATTAGCACTATTAGAGGCTTACCCTACCAAGTATGAAGTTTCCCAACTCAGGAAGTGGTATTGGGTAATAATGTAGTGCTACTCTGTTAACAAAAAGGCCCATGAAAATGAACACTTCTGCATCAGAACCTCTGTGGCAAAAATTTCACGTTAACTGGGTAGTCTTTACCATTGATGTGCAGCAGACATGACACCCATTGATCCATTTCACCTTCAGAGATGAACAATCCCTTTCTGACTCGAATTTGATGAAAGCATCAGTTACACAGCTAACCAGCTGACTGCCAATCAAAGAACTTGATGACCATGAAACTAAGAATTTCAGCTGCAAGGGAATGTAGCTGTAGGGAGGAATTCATACTAAGGCATCAAATGAAAAGTCACTATTCAACACAAAAAAGGTGAACATGTTCAACCATACAGTTTAAAATGCAAAACAAGTAGAAACCAAAATTTTTAATTACTTTACAATTCAGCTTGTCAAAAATAACTAACTGGAATATGACAATGAAACTATTAAACTGGGCCTCAACAATCCAAAGAGGAAAGGTCTAGCTAAAGTAGGATCATGCAGGCCCAAGAAAGGTGCAATAGCACATATGAATATTAGCAGAACCACTCCAAAGGAAGAGGTGGGGCAAACCAGAAGCCAAGGTGTCGGTGTTAGAAGCATAAACACAAAAACACACCAAATTAGAGAATTTGTTGCTAATTTGTTGAAGAGTTCGGAAAACTCCTTGGATGGGAAAAGGCCTGCCACCCTTGATGTAGAGGGCAAATTGGCCAAACAGGAAGCCAAGCTCATTTTCCAAATGAGCATTCAACAACTACAAAGCAGCAAGGCACACTGGATGGCAAGTCCATGGCACTTATAGTCCTGAAAATTATGTTTTTCATGTGATTTCTTTTGCTTTTCTTTTGGAATATGGCTCATGGAAACCAGCCCTCATATATTTGCATACATGAGGGTGTCCAATAAGTTTCCAGAAACATCTAATAAAAACTAACCATTGTTATCATCGCTACAAAAACTGGTAAACAGAAACATCACATGTCCCTTAGCCCATCACTGTTCTATGCACTTCTGCAACCAAGAGGGCAATAATTGTATGCTCCTTTTGTAGATGCCTGTTTCTTGTTGTTGTAGGCATGACCTTACAACATTTTGAAGATCTTCACCACTGATAAGCATATTCCATGAAACTGTCCTTCAGTTGGCCAAACTTATGAAAATCAGAGTGGGCTATGTCTGTGCTATATGATGGGAGGCTGGCAGCAGTCTTATGAAAATTGGAAATAACTTTCATTGTTTTCAATGCCAGCTACAGTAAGATACAGGCTTCTACAGAATGGGTATACAATTGTCTTCCAGATGGCAGAAGTGCATACATTAGAACAGTGATTATTATTATTCTAAGGGCTAAGGAAGGTGTGGATGTTTCTGTGAACTGGTTTTTGCAGTGATGAAAACAATGGCTGAGTTTTTATTAGATGTTTCTGGAAATCTTTTGGACACCCCTTGTACTTTAGCCTGATACAGTGTTAGCCAGTAAAAAGTTGGTTTTTTTTTTAACTCACCCTTTTGACTTACATGAGTGTGAAGAACTCAGAGAGTGAAGAACAGCAGTAGGTGATTTACTGGTGAAAAAATTAAAGTGCTGCTCCAAAATGCAACTAATAAGTGAAGTAAACAAAAGTGAACATTTGTGGAATTCTTCCTGGAAAGCAAATTAGTAGTAATAACACATATATATTTCTGTTGACACTTAAATGTTTGAACCCCACCAAGGAGGACAATGTCATTGACTGTTGTCAAGTTTAAAACAATGGGTACTCATAATACTTTGAACAAGGGTTCATCTAAATTGCCCAGCCAGAACAGCAAAAACAACACCCAATATTAAAGCTGATGGAAGCATATGATTTAGTCTCCAGGAAAAACTCTATTTTGCGCCTTTGTTAGTCTGTTCCATTTTTAAAGCTGCACTACCATTTTAAACTGCACTATCAAAATTTCACCAATAAATCTCCCATGGCTGGTTCTTCACTCTCTGAAGGTAAAACTCAAGTCAAAGGGTATAAAAAATGTGAACTTGAAATTTAAAAAAGGTACTTTCTATAGGCTGTCTATAATGAAACAACCTCAATGTGAGAGATTATAGATGATCTGTTCCACAAAAAATAACCTTTTTCCTATGTAGAACAGAGCAGAATATATCATCCTTTCTGAGAGAATGAATGAAGAACTTAATGTTTTCCCCTTTTCTGACCAACAATGGAGCATGGGGGAGAACATTCTCCTTTTTAAGGGGAAAGCATATTTGTTTACACGAAAGGTCAGTTACAAATCTCTCACTCCAAGGTTACTTCATCATATATCAGACTGAATAACTGCAAGTCATAAGGTATGTGCTACATCTCCACAAGCAATATTCAAGTAGAAAAGCACAAAAAAATAGCTGAAAAACATAAAGTTCCATGACTTTAATGAAGGTTACTTAAGGAATTGGAGAAGGAACGAATTTTGAGCATCAAGAGCCTGCTGGCAGGGACTCATGCTGGAAGCATCAACATAAACATACCCAAATTGGGTGAGAGTTTGATCTTTTTTGAACCCTTGGAGGGCAGCTGAGGCTCAAGTAATTTTTTCTGCCCCATAAGCGAAGACCAGTTGTCACGAATGAGTTTTGAGCAGCTCTGCTGCCCATCGAAGGAACCCTCAAGTTTGAATCGACGGCAGAAGAAGCGCATTTTCTCCACCGACACCTTGTCCAAGCTTTCACCCCCACTCTCGCTATCAGAAGAGGTGTGATTTCTCATTTGCCTACCATCTGGCTCAGCTGAAGCCACCTTCTCTGCCTCTGGAGCTGCAGGCTTCTTCTTGCTCTTGGAACTTTTTGGTGTGAATCTAGTGGCCAACAGAAACGAAAATGATTCGGACACCAATGAAAACATCATTAGTGCAATGAGTAGAAGGTTGCCTGCTACTTACACTTCAACAATATTCTGTGTTTCATCTTTGGAGGCTCTAGGCGAGGACTTCCCTCTGTGACTAGATTTTGGAGAAGAGACCAGAGCTGCCTTGGGAGTGGCAGAAAGGCCCTTCTTGCTGCCACAGCTGAGAACACACAGAGGGCACACCCAGGGAGAGTGGGAACCCCGTTCAAGCTTTGCCTGAGCACACTCCTCATGGAAGCCTCTATCACATGTGCTGCAGATCAGGAAAGATCCCTGCAATAAATTTAATCAACAAAGCATTAAGCATGTCAAATGACTGAAATGGCCTTGTCTCTTTACTTCTGGAGACTGAAGTGAGGGAGTTACCTCAACCATTTTCACCTTCAAATTTTCAAATAGCCAAAGGGAAGCCAATAGCCAGGTAGGTGTTCTTGGTTTGGGAGTGATCACCTTCATTAACATTTGCCTGTTTACATTCCAGTGGATCAGTAAACTTCCATCCTTGTGCATTGCTAAACTCTTGTGAGATGATTGATACTCCTTTTACTTCACTTCCTATTCACTTGGATAAAGAGTTAACCTTTCAGCTGAATGCTTTTGGGTAAATGGCTTCTTGAACCTAATTAACTATAATTAACACTTTCGCTGCCATACGACCCGCCGGCGGGTCGTACAGGTCCTTTCTACCAGATCATACGACCTGCCGACAGGTGGTTTGCATTGCCTTGCGGGATACGATCTATGGACCTCTTCCTTTCATCTTACGAATTTTATCGTCGCCTTCTGATGAGGTCAATTTTAAATAAAATTGGCGGTGTTTCATTTCTCATTTCTTTTTTACAATGTTTTCAATATAAGCATATCTCCATATAAGGGTAACGTGGAAATGACTTCTTCCTCATTTCTGCGTATAGGGCATATTACGGGAGTCTTTATATATAGTATGTATGTGGATATATCAAAAAGGTCCAGAACCGGTTTTCACATGCCGGTTTTCACATGAGCAAACTATGTGCAGACGCTCTGTTTCAGAATGATCCCTTTTGGAATGCATGGATGACAAGAATGCAACTTGAAAGTTTTCTATAGAATCCATACCTTGTAATTGATTAGTCTGAAAATTTAATGGAATGTTGGCAACAATGATTTCCTAGAGCTCTTGAAATTATATGAATTTATGGATACCGATTCATGAGTTATGGCATATTTTGCTAAGATGGCAAAGAAAGGGCATGCGACTCCCATTGCGAGGCACGAATCCAAATTGCATGAGGATCCCTGAAAATGCATGCAGATGCATGAACTTTTTATGGATGAGTACACAGTTTTGACAAAGTTCTATTAATTTTTTCGCAAGGATCATCCCAGAGGAACTGATCCATTAGGCAAAAATCAAATGCAGATTCGTATCTCCCCATTGGCAGTCACATGCCTGTTCACTCAGAAAATTTGACCAATAATCCTTACATTTTCACGTCAATTCGCTGAAGAATTTATCTGCATAAAAAATTGTTCAAGTTGCTTAATTTTTTCCAGTCAACCCTCTAGTTCAACCTGACTTGCAACACAAATTTCCTTTCGTTTGTAAAAAGCTTAGAACAGACTGTAACCCATTCTTGGCAAATTTGTCCAACGTGTTGGTCGCAAGTTGATTGGCAAGCGCCTATGTTGTTGAAGCAGCGGCCATTCATCGAAGGCACCTCTTTTTTGGAATCAGCCTGAAGTCGTAAGGTTCGAGGTCCAAGGAATACAAAGAATGTGGGAGCAATGGCACTCCAAGATTGGTTGGAAATTCAACGGTACGACATAGGTACCGTTTGATTGCCGACAGTCATTATGGACAAGCTCAGTTTCGTCATTACGGCTTGTCGATTGCCGCCCCATGCGTTCATCATCTCCAGTGGATTTCACCTTTCACGAATCGCTTGTGTCAAGCACACCAGAATTAGGAGGATTACTTTGGCCTCGGGGGAACGGCCTCCAAATAATGGCTTGGCAGTGAAAGTGTTAATATGGTTAGATCCCAACTTACAGGACACTATGGGGAATGACAATTTCCTCAGCTGAACATTTAGCATCACCTCCTTCTCTAAGTCTATTTTTAAGCAGGTGTCAAGAGTAGTGGTAATACAGTGAAGCAGTCAAAGAATTTTCAAAGAGATGCCAAAAATGCACTGATGTCATGGGACATACTTTGAAGTATTAAAAAAACGCAATACCACACTTTACTTTGAATTTAAGGGTGAATAATTTGATTGATTGATTGACTCATTTTTAATGCCACTCTTCCCAACTTAATGGGGCCATGTCTAAAGCAGGTCTAGAAACATCCTCCTGTGTTCCCAATTCAAGGCAATGGATTCAAGCTCTGCAAGTGGAATGATGAGTTATGACATTTCACAAGTAGGGAATACAATGTTTCCTAAAACCTCATTGCTTAGAAGATATAGGAAATCAAAACTTTGGGAAACCTTTCTGAATGACCCTGTAGATGTTAGGCATCCTTCTCTCACTCTCTCAATTAGTAATTGGCCATACCCCATCTGAGCAGAACTTGATCCCTATCCATTCATGTAGCTGATTGCCAGAATCCTATTATGAACTCCCTCTATCCACTCTGTAGCTTTAGCATTGTCACACCAAATATCCTCTCTAAAAATTATTTACCTATTTTAAATCCTGTTGATTGCCTTTACCTAAAGTGAGTGTGACATGGAGGAAACAATTTTCTGTTTCTAGATTTCTTCATGGCAAAACTCCCCCTCATATTGAAGGGAAAATGTGGGAATCTCAACACCTTTCCTAGCATGAAATTATGGCTTTTTTTTTAAGGTGACACAGAGATTGAACAGCCAAGCAGTGTGTGACCAAAGAGTAATATTGAGCCTTATGTTGAAAACAAGATATCTGCAATAAAGATACTTGCTTGTAATAATGCCATGAATCATCCAATTCAAAATAAACAAGAAAAGGCCTCAATCCCCCAATCTCATCAATCAGGAAAGGGGGCTTTGAGCTCCATCTTCACAAGATAGAAAAAAATATGATGAAGGTTCATTTAAAATAAATGGCAAGTTGCTTAAAAGATCAGGAATATCCTTCATAGTTGACTCCAGGCAAAATTGTCAACGGCAGGTTAGCCTGTCAATGAAGTCTGAAGAAGTTAAATATATTAATGTGAAAACAATTTTTCAAAGGCTTTCCCTTTCTTCAACCCAAACCTTAAATGGACTGTCATCAGGACAGGCCTAGGCCCACCTTTTATCATTCAAAAGAAACTCACTCTTCAAACTTACTAGGGCAATTAGGCCTAAAAGGATTCATCCCTGGTCTTCAAGATCTTGAGGGCGTGTAACATTAGGCCAAACACAGGCCTATTCACTCTCTCATGGCCCTTTTAAGAGAGTACATGTAACAATAGACTGATCAGAGGTCTGTTTTGGGTTTCATGAACCATTTTAGTGTGGATGAGGAATGCAGGCCTCAAGCAGTCTCAAAGAGTTCTGAAAAAGGCCTCTAGGAAGCAGGGAATACAACGTTGGTAGCATTCTGTTAATTAACGGATGTCTGAATGAGATATCTCCATGTCCCGCCAAATAGATCAGCCACTACAAGCCACCATTTCAATCTCAGCTCATCTAATGAACTCGACACTAAATTATCACATACATAAAAAACAGAAGATCCAGACATGGATACTAAGGTCGAAGAACTCATGAATCTGGACATAACTAAGGCACGATATCCGGCAACACTTGAGGATGGGATGGAGCCATCACACTAAGCCTAAATTAATGGAATCTACTTTAATTTTTTATGACAAAATGGTGCACTGGAAGCAACAAAAAGGACACTTTCGTCACTGACAAGTCAATATCTTTCATTTGGTTGGTCTCTCCTCTGAAAACATCCCAGGGGGGGGGAGGATAAAAAAAAATTCCAGAATGAAATTCACATCTCCAAAAAGCAAGTCAGTGATCTCCACAACCCCAGGGAGATAGAGCTTCAAATTTGCTGAAGCATTCTGTGTTGAGAGAGGAAGTAGTATGCCAAATTTCTGGGGAAAAGTGATACGTGTTACCACACCTATTGATTTTACTCAAGTTATAGACTAAGAGTATGGTATTTATCTGGAACATGGGAGTTTCAGCTTCAAAGGAGATTTTGATCAAACATGCATCACTGTAAAGTTTATGCTAGGGAATCTAAATAAATTATTGCACTTTTGCTCTGTCTAAGATAGGGTTTGTTTGAAAAAAAAAAAAGATGCTCTTCACTGATTCACACAATGGCATTTCCGTGGTCCTTACCTCCCCAATATTAGCATGATGAGCTGAAAGTAAATGTATCCCATGTGAACTGGTTAAGTGACCTTTGACCCATGAACTCCATTGACATAATCTCAGCAAAGTGAGGTATCATTTTACTGACTGTGGTATCACCAAGTTTTAAAATGCCCACTTGATATGGTCATATGACAATTTTTTCATATTCATGATCAATTTTATCTGTTGGGTAAAGACACTTCTAGGGATCCTATCCCTCAATCATTACAGGCAAATCTTAATAGGAACTTGTCTATTCTAGCCTCCCTCAAGCAAAAAAGGTTCAGCAGTTTCAGCCTGAAAGCAATTCTAAAATGATCTGATGGCAGCATTCATCACAAAGATTCATCGACAGAATGCTAGGCACTAACAACAAAATGTTTCAGACCCCTCTCAAAAAATATTAGTATGCCTTACATAATCTTTCATACCCTCCATACAATGAGAAAAAGGGAGCACAAAACATTATGCAATTCATATAAAAAATATTGAAATAAATTAAAGTATTTTGTGATTAGTGCACAGCAATTTGCAGCTGGTATGAATGTCAATGGAAAATACTATGGGAAACTCCCTTTATATTAGACAAAAATAAAGAGAAAAAACAGGAGGGATTTGACCTGATGAAACCTTTAAAACTCACTTCTTCAGGGCGCCTGCCACAAGAGGTGCAAGTTTTGCATTCCATGCATTGCCATTTCAGTGACTTGACTCGCTGTGTGAGCTCAACACTGAATTTAAGGCAAGATGGATGGGCAGAGCTTCGACATTCATCACAGGAAATAAGCTCCTCAGGATGACCACTTGGATTGCGAGCCTCTGTGCCCAGGCATTCTCCACAGACTGGCAGAGGAGCTATCTTCTGTGTTAAAGAAAAAAAAAAAGGGTATAATGAAGGTGGCAACAAAAGCCTCATTTCCAAACACTAATCATAATCTAGCATTCCTATCTAGTACATGTCTGAAAGACATATTTCATAGGGTATTTTTTCATAAATTTTTCCTGATATTCTGAAGAAAAATCATACAAAAGGGGATACTTTCCAGAGAGTACCATACTTTACAAATTCATGGTACTGCCAACATAATTGGCTAAATTTTTTCATCTGGGTCCAATGGACCCAGAGAAGTAGTTACAGGGTTAAAAATTGAACTCCTGAATTGTTCAAGGTCATCTTGTTATAGCTGTTCATCTGCATGGGTTAGAGGACTTGCAGAAGGAAATGAAGGTAGGAGAAGAACAAAGGGGGCTCATTTTTCAAATGAAGTCTTTATTTCTTGACATTCATATGCCATGATTAGCCTGTCATTCCTACATGCACCATGGTAACTGCCTTCAAAGGATGCCAGAGGATTTCTGCTGGAAAATCACCATAAATTCAATGGTGAATTTTTTTTGTGACAAAGAATACCAGAAACAATGTAAGCTTTACAGGTAACATGAGCCAGTACAGTGGATAGGCGGTCAAAGAAAGGCATGAATTCAAATTGGCTTAGAGGCAAAAGAGGGCTTTATTGTTTCTTTTTGGGGTATGCATCTACTAAACCTACACCTACAGCCTACACCTCTGTCCAGCACATATTTTCTTCATTTTTAAGCAGATTGGAAAAGAAAAGTCTTCAAATGAAAATAAGAAATTTCTGGAAACTAGCAACTTGACCAATTTCATTGGTTGAACAGAACAGTTATGGTAATAGCAATAAATCCTAACACTTAGGGTTGCCAAACCACATACAGGGTAAATAATGAATGAAGAGAAGTTTTTAATAAGTTTTTAATATGTGAAAAGAGAAAAAAAGCACACAAAAAATGTTTATTGCTCTGATATTTGTAAAAGTAGGTTCCCATTCAGCCAAACATTCAAGGGATGGTAAAGTGGAGTCAATAAAAGGCAAGTCCTTCCTGTTTTGATGGTCTGCATGCTTCAACATGAATGGTGACTATTCTGAATGCCTTCTGTCATGAGTCCAATCAGTTTAACAAGTAACTTGGTTGGAAAATGCATGTCAGGAAGTCAGCAAGAAATACAACGTTTAGTCGAAAATTAATATTCATGCTCCAGTTCCACAGAATTTAATTGCATCAATAGACCCTAAAAAGCTCTTGACTCTACTCATTTACATTTACTTATTACAACTCCAGCAAAATCCTAATAAAAATTGCTCAGTTTCATTGCATGAAAATGTTATAACAGTTTTGCCTCAGCACACCAAGATTTCAATTATAGTTCTTATCAGACCTGAGCATACCATGTTTAGGCAAACCAACTTACAGCATCATCTTAGCTGTCACACCCATTACACAATGTATTCCACAATGATGAATCCCCCTTCATGCAGAACAGCCATGGGAACATATCAGAAAGAGAAAAAAAATGTTGTTTGAAATTATACTATTTCCAGTTTCCTTCTGTTGCAAGCTAATTGTAAGTATTCAAATGGTGAAAGCTAGTTATTGTGGAGAGTTAATGAGAGTTGACAAGATCCAGGTATGAAATTCCAGAAATGTGTGATTCTGGTAAATTTCATCTCAAAATCTTGAACTTGGCAAAGACTGGGATGAATTGGGAAGTTTGTGTAAAAAAAAATTGAAAATAACAGCAAGAAGCAGGAAATAATGCTGTAGCAAACTGCACAATACTTTTCTGGTATATTCAGCATGCTGTTCTATGCAGGGAAAGACCACTATTGTGGAACACCCTATATAAAGACTTTAGTAGAAAGTAATGTACTGGATAAATCAGTATGGGTATTAACACTTTGGGACTTGGGCATTTGAACAACCTACTACAAACTTCCTTATTGACCAAAGCCACTTCTTCAAAAATTCATTTCAAAATGCAACTTAGTCAACAACAAAATTCTTTCTCATGTAAACAAGTATGCATGTATGAATGTATGTGCATATAGGCATGTGAATGTGTTTTTGTTGCTTGTCTGTATTCATGCATGTATGTACAAATTGACTCAAAGTATTAGTGCAAGGTGCCACAATGGTCCTTGGAATGGCACATGCCCCATCAAGGTCAATGTATTGAAAGTAATAATCAAGTGGAATCTACAAAGTGAGTTCAATGAATAAAGCCACTACATACATATGCAGCCAAGACTAGGGAAGATCTGTAATACAGGTTGATCAAAAAGTGATGCAAGTGAGTGTGAGAAGCCATGTCCTCCAGACACATTTTTGTAATAAAGTTCCATACAGCAGTAACATAAAAGGTGTACTGCAGATTTACTGACGAGTCTCTTCTAATGCTTTGGAGGAAATTGGAGGAGAAAAGTTTCAATAGGACAGTGCCACAGCCAATACTACTAGAGGCATTTAGAGATTTTCCTTGGTGAGCATATCATCAGTAAGTAGCAGACTTCTATGCAAATGCATTTTTTTTGTAGCCATGCAGGAACATGCAATCCAGATAGAATCATGTCTTATTTACAGAGGAAGATATTTCCACCATTTAAAAATGCATAAATATGCATATTTTGCTCACAAAGAAATACCCATAAAAATTGAGATTTTCCAGGAAAATCGCTGAAAATTTTCCACCAGTCACATGCTGTGAGCAATGGTATAGCAAGGGGAGGAAGGGGGGTTGGAGGCAAAGCCCCTGAACTTTGGCCCAAATGCATCTACCACCCAAGGAGAAGTTCGGGAAATTCTAACCATTTCCCTTAGCCCCACATTCTGGCTACACTTGCTGTGACAAAAACAGACCAACTATTCTCAACAGGCACCTGGTTTAATCTCGGAGCTTTTCCTTACTTCACTCTGTGGGAGAACGAATTCTTCTTTAAACTTTGAAAAGCATGCTTTTGCATATTTTCCCCTTTCATACATGTCAAGCACATATCTGGCATTTTCACATGAGTGTGAATAAGTATATTTAAGGACTCTTATTAATGCATAAAAATTACTTCTTAATCATCAGTCATGACCAGTGGTTTCCCTAGTCTTCAGACTTACACTTAATCCCCTTCTAAATTCTTTCTTTAAGGATACCCAGGAGACCTTCAAAAGTTGAAAGCCATACGGTGTGGGTGCCACTTCCCCTGAAATGCTGACCCTTATGTTCTCATTATTGCACAATCATGCAAAAGAGTGCTTAGAACATGTTTCCAACACCTTCAAGGTTATGGGAACGATGTTAGTGAACAGACACAATTTCATAAACTTTGTTTTTCAGCTCCCACTTGTCTCAAAGTTAAAACCCATTCCTGGAGCAGGATGGAAGCATTTTTAGGATTTTACATTTTTCAAAAAGTGGCATTATTATTGATGCATTTATCCCACGGTGACAAAAGTTTACAGATGCCCTATGCAAAAAAAAGTGCCCTGGGATGAGTCATTGCCACTAAATGTGCACTTCGTTCATCTGAAAGCGTTGACCAACACAGATGCTTATTCAGTGGGCAGAACAGGTAAGTCACTAGGAGCCAAAACTTGACTGTAGTTAATGCTGCATCACATCCCAATCAAATCATGTCAATGTGTGTCTGTATTGGCTGCCATGAAGCTGTCCACTGCAATACTGTTCGGATTTGGCACTCACTTCGGCCAAATAAAAAAAATACCTGGATGGCCAGCGTCTTCTGAGGATCAAATATAGTACAATGACAATGTGTTAAGATCTCAGAATACTACTTTGGGCTGAGGACAACAGTAAACTTGGGTCATAGAGAGATAAACGCATAAATGTAAACGGCACTCATGTTGACGAAGAAAATCAAAAACTTCTCAATGCTAGTGTTTTTGCACATGAGCCCTTCATTTCTCCTCTTACCTTGGATCATAAGCTTAGCATGGATGGAAAAGTGGGGGGGGGGGGGAAACGACGCGTGCCCCCCCCTGACGCTATGCCGCTGCCTTGGGGACCCAGGCATGGGAAGCGTCCCATTGCACAGACGTCCGAACTCAAAACGTTTCTAAGTGAGAAACAATAAACATTACTTTGCCTGGCGCTAAATTTGTGCTGCACATGCAGAAACTGAGTTTACAGGAACAAGCCTTATGCTTTCAGTTTCCGCTTCTCACTCCTAACCTATCAAAGCAGTCACATAATGTCGTCCGCAGTCAAGCAGACGACATGAACTCTCTTACCTTACAGATGATATTCACGATGATACAAATTAACCCCTGAAAGAAGCCTCGGGTTTCCTAAACTTTGGATTCTACTTTCTATTAGTTAGGCGAGTTCCCTATTGATCTATTATGATACAATTATCTAGGAAGCAAGGCACAACAAGCAATCCAATGCTGACATTCTTTCGCACTGAGTTACTAGACAGTCAAAAAGGAACTTCACCGACAACATTCGTGTCTCCTTCAAGGGCAAGGATGAGTTTTATAGCCAAAAACAGGTTTCAAAAATTAACTCTCCTCTTCTCGTCTTGGCATCCTCTGGGCGACAGCTATACCCAGCTTTCAATATCCCAATGGAAAGAGTCGTGCAGATTATTCCAGCAAAGCGACCAAGCCACTAATCCCCCTCCCCATATCTATTATTTGGGATGGGTGCGTTACTTTTGATAGTGGGAAATGGAGGGGGTGGGGGACGATCTTTTATTAATTCAGTGTCACATGAAGATAAACAAGCAGGCATTCATCCGTTGAAAGAAGGAGATGTAGGTCAAGCCTCGTTGCATTCCACAGGTTGGCCTTGGTTCCTTTCTCGGATATCTCATCGATGCATCTTATGAGAACCGGATGCGATCACACCCGATTGTGCCTCAAACGTATGTTACCATCACTGAGGCTACAAAAGGCTGTGATTGCACCAGAATCCTCTGTGATGATGGGTGTAGAAAGGATCAGAGGAAGGCACGGATAGAAGCATGAAGCGGATGGCGTGAGGTCGAGAGGCAGACTGAAACTTCCAACGGTTCTTTTCCAACGGTCCCTCCTCACAAGCGTCCAACGGAAGCAAGCAGAACGCACGGGCACGGGAAAGGCAAGGCTCCTTCCAAGCAAACCTCCCCTCATCTACCCTCTCCCCATACCCTCCTTTCGTCTCCGGGTTATGGACCGGCGCCAAAAAATAAAAAATAAAAGGGGGGGGAAGGGGCAGGATAGATGTGCGTGCCAGTGCAGTAGATAGGTGCGTGCACGGTTTGGAGGACCCGTGTGCGAGGCTAACTTGAACGGGCGGGAACAGAACATGGCGCCTTCGCCACAATGACAGCTGGCGCTTCTTGGAAACGGGGCCGCCGCCACGTGAAGCTCTTCTCTTCGTCAGAGCATTCCGAAGAAAATCAAATATTCTATATTCGTAGGCGTTCGTTGTCCTGGGTTTCCGAGTCTCCATACTTTTCTCAGTAAAGTCTCAACTCGACCAGACCTGTTTCAGTAAAATGACAGGTCGAAAAAGCGTCATAATGGGAGGAGGGGGAGGAAGAAAGGCAACCCCCCCGCCTCCGTCCTCTTTCCATTCATGGGAATCTGTCCCACCCATCGAACGTAACGGCGAGCTCAAGCCTGCGTTTCATGGGCTTTCCCCACTTCCCCCTTGCTCCAGTCTGACTCAGTCTAGAACGTCATGGCAAAATGACGGAATTCCTCATGATTCATCACTGCCGACTTTTAATGTGGAGGCAATCGATAAAGCGGAAAATCCGCCTGTTTACAAATCAACTTATTTGACCACTAATTGCCGGAGTAGAATTCGAGTGAGCGCCCTTGGTGATTCAGGAATGGAAATCTACGATTCAGGAATGGAAATCTACGATTCAGGAATGGAAATCTACGATTCAGGAATGGAAATCTATGAAGGCATGATAGCGTGCACATCATACATGTCAATGCAGACTATCCATCGGACGTGGAATAGTATGCGTTAAATTTTTCTCAAGATTTTTGGTGCTAACACCACTACACGAAATGGGTGTCGCGGGTCTTTCGCGGGGGAAAAGGGACCTGATTTTCAAGATGACGCTAAATTTTCTGAATTCCCCTTCCAGCAAACTCCCGCCTACCACTCATACGACGCTCAGAAAATCTCCATGGCATTTCGGAGCTGGAGTGCGCTAAAATGCTTTAATAAAACATCAGCTTCATGTCTACCTCGCACCATTACTTCTCAGAGCTCAGGCACCGGTCAGCCGCATATGCAGCCAGTACGCTAAACGTAGGCTACTACCTAGCATCGTAACTGCTGTTCGTACTGGATTGTTAACTATTCACGTCCATCATAGGGCAATTTCACAGTGCACAGGGCAATGGCACGCATGGCTGCCAAAACATTACAATAAGCCTACTCACGACGTAGAAAACATTCATGGAGCATGCAAATATCAATTACTCAAACACAAACATTACACTCCTACTAGTCTAATCATTTATACGCACACACATCAACAAAAAATTAATACTTAAGATGGCAATGACACAAGAATGAATCAAAAAGGAAACTCATATCCAAAAACTATGCAAATATGTGCACCAATTCACAGTCCTGATGGTTTCAACCATTTTGGCCCCAAGGAATAATGTGTAAGCAAATTCATTAGAAAGCAGAACTGTAATGCAGGAAATTTGCCTAGAGAAGTTTTAATAAGTTGCAAATGAGGTTTGGAGGTGGCTGCATTGAAATTGGTTCTGCACATGTGGAAGTGTTGCGAAAGAAGTGAAGTTAATTTTTTTATATTGAAACAAAAGAGTGCTCTGAAGGATGATGCATACTGTTTACATGAACTGTTTAAATGACTCTTTCGTTCTTGGAGAAATTAATTTGTGAAACTAGGGAGACTTTTGAATCACCCTGCAGAATTAACCCTGTCTCATTTAAGAAAAACCTCATTTTTTTCCCTCTCCTTCCCCAACCCTCACCACCCAGCCCAAGAAAGAAGGTTTTTCTTAACTGGACAGGGTTAAACTCACCACTCAAAAAATACTTGTTTAAATTTACAGCTCCCTACTTACCAATGTTGGCAAAGAACAATGGCAAACATAAACTTATACATAATCATGCATACAGGGTGACTTGTAAGTGTAGATACACACTTGAAACAAGCCTAAGATCATTTAAAATAATTCAGACTGTCCTTGAGTTACATAATTTCAAATATGTGTCAAGATATAATAATCATCCATGAAGGGGTAAGGAACAAAAAAAGGTGGTTAAGGTGCACAAAAAAGAATAATAATTTTAGGACCATGCAATATTGGTTTTAAACAAATTAACATCACCAACCATATTTTGCACAATATCACAATATCTCCAATCCCATAAGTCAGAATTGCAAGCACAATGGGATATGCTTCATGGTGGAAATCAGAATTTCACATTGCTATGTAATGCAGTTCACATGCAGCAAAAGGAACATGGGAGTTTTATTTCTTGTAACCAGGTGACCTGGAGAATTTCCTATTGAATGATCTCAGGGGGAATCAGAGGGTTGCCACTGAGCTTTGGAGATACATATCTCACTTCTCCCCTTTCAGTTATACTATATTGGGAAAAAATAGGGGTAGTGCCACATGGTGATATATGCCATCTCCTTCCAATGCTCCAAAGGTCTAATGACTGAAAAGCATCACTCTTGAATAGAACCTTCCACATTTACATTTTCATTCTTCAATAATGGCAAAGGGTGATGAAAGCTTCCATGTTAACCCATCACAGTACAAAGGCAGGTATACTCATCACCTGACAACGTGTTGGAACATATATTTGCTCTATATTTTATAAACACATTTCCCATTTGATTCTTGTAGTTGATTCTGGATAGTTTACTGATAGTTTATGAAGCAAATTCATTAATGTCAAAACTTTCTTTGCTGGCAAAAATGTACATTTTCACAGATTTAACCACAGGCACACCATCAAAATTCACACTGCAATGTGTAAAGGTTTCCTTCTGTAATCAGTCATAGCAAGTCACATATGCACACTAAAGTAACCAGGAAGGGGCAATATAAAGCTGAAATAATATTGCAATAGACATATTGCAGACAGGAACAATGTTAATAAATATCACAATAATCAGCATAGTCATAATTAAAAGCATTAAGAGTAATGATATATTGAAACTATAAAGCAGCAAATGCAAGCCAATTACACTTTAAAACATTCCAAATGTGTAACTATAAAATATATACATTATTTCTTCTGGCCATATTCCCAATAGCATCGGCGGAATACGCTCATAAGTTTTTAGTCACCTAGAATGAAGTAAAACTGATTGAAACAGAATTAGACCAGTCTGTAGACTACATACTTGTTCAATGTTACTAACACCTCACATAACTAAGAAAGGAATTCTACTCAAAATGCAAAAAAAATTGCATGCTTCATCTATACATTGCTAAAACTAAAAGAACTCAAAAGTTCTAGATAATTAAGTCCTTGAAAACACATTAAGTCAAAACATAACCCACAATAAATCTAACCTACAAGAGGGTTGACTTGCATTACCAGTGGCATAGTCCAGGGCAAGGAGGCACCAAGCCCCCCCCTCCCCAAAAAGAATATAATGATGCTGAATATTAGAGATTCAAGAATCTAAGTACAGCCATTCTAATCAAACTCATATGTACCTTTGGAATTGCACTGAAACAGTGTCACAGGGAAATTATGTAACTTCCCATCAAACTAGTTCTATTTCCCTGAATTTTATGAAACAAGTCCAAATCTATATATAAGACACTATGAATATATACTCCCTACCTCTGTTACCACAGAAACTGCAGGAAAGGGAATTGGGATTTCTCAGTGAAATCCAAAATCTTTGCTCTGTCAACTGCCAATGCCTATTTACAGCCCAGCTAATAAAAAAGCATACAATTCAATGGTGTTCCATATGGTATTAAACTTCTTTTTTTTTTAAATTATAACTATTGCCTACATATTTAAAATAAAGTCTATCAAACTATTTTCTTTACTCAATTTCCAATTGATGATGCTAAGGCATCATGTAGATTCATGTAGATTTGGCATGGAGGCCTGAACATTTTACTTATTTTTTAGCTTCATTAAAGAAAGTTGCTTACTTGCATAAGTTAATACTGAAAGTCACCCTCCACATTTCTAAACACATCAGGATCACTTCCTGAAGCTTCACTTGAGGATGGACCCCATTCCATATCAGACCATATATTGGAGATATCACTAATCATGAGTAAACAGCATCAGTGGCATAGCCAGGGGGAGGCGGGAGGGGGGGGGGGCTGAAGCCTCCCCCCAATTATGTTCGAAATGCATCTGCCCCCCCTCTCCCACCCCAAGGAGAAGTAAGCCCCCCAATGTTCCGCTTAGCCCCCATTTGCAAAAACCTGGCTACACCACTGAATAGAATGCTTGGAGTGCCACAAGAGGTTAACCTTTTCAGACCTGAATTAAGGCCACTATCAGAATAAATATAATTTTTTGCGTTTTGAGGTCCTTTGCCATTCAAATTTAAATTTTAATGTTCTATGTATGTTTTTTATTTTTTGGATAAATTTACCACACCATATATTATATATATTGCATTTAATTACATAACTGAAGATTCCAAAACTGACAGGTGAGAGAAGGCCTCCAATGGAATTAAGCCATGTGTAATTGCACCCATTGTAGTGCAATATGGGGTGCAAAGTCACAATACCAAGAAATTACAATAGACACAATAGAAATGCAATGTCCACTGGGTATGAAGGGATTAAATGAATTATAGATGCAAATAGGTATATGGATGGAAAATGAACTAAGCTAGGTGATAACTGACTGGATTCCTGAATCCAAAAACCAAAAATATTTTTCATAGCAATCAGAGATACAGTTCTTAACTCTTTTATTCCTGGCAGTCCTGTAACTTCAGCCTATTTACTAATATAATTTTGTCAAATTTTATTTTTCGAATTTGAATTGTGGATATGAATAAAGAGGAGAGTGCATTGCAAGAAACCCACATCAGTTTATTTCTCATTAAATTAGGCCTGAAAGAGTTAAACAGCTATCTTCAGGGGTCAGTGCTTTTGAAATTTGTTTCCAAGTCTTGGTCACAGAACAATAATAAAAGTAGAGGAATTGGTGCTTAATGAGCATTTAGAATTTAGAAAAAAATCTTGAAATTCAGATTTAAAAATAAATCTTAAAAAATCTTTATTGAATGATACAAGAAAGTAAATCCTCAAAATGCAGAATCCTAGTCACATACATCAAATCTATATAACAATCATGTGGGGATGAAAATACCCTCACCATTACACCATAAATCCTGTGTTATGAGGCATTAAAACGGAGTTTAAGGAACTTCACTCCTTCACAATGATCCAAATGAAGTCCTTACTACTGTAGATGTAAGGATAAAAATTCATCAATTCTACTACTGCCAAACTTTCAAGGAAGGTGATAGACTTGGTGCTACATGAAGATTCATAAAGCAAGTTGCTACAGCTGACCCCCATGGCAGCACAAATTTTGATAAATTATCAGGTATTTTTGTTTAATGTTGTTGGTGAATTTGGAGAGTTTTTGGTGAGCACATCTAACAGCAGCGATAGCAAATTACCTTGAAAACACTAGACACATACTGCAATCTGAAATGTCCCACCTCCTAAATGCTTGTCCACAATTAATTTCAAAACATAAAATGGAGAAAATTCCACATTGAGAAGATCTTTCCAGTTGATAAATAGCCACTTAACTGTCCATTATATAAAGTTGCAAATTATCCCTCTATGTTTTATTACAATTATTATCAGGGTTTGTAATACGAGGCAATAAAGACTGCTCCTTCTACTCACCTTATAAGGTGAAAAAGGAGTGAACAAATTCCTGGAAATATTTCTGATGTAAGGATGGATAAAGTTGATTCTTCAAGTTAATTCAAGCTGTGCAGATGATGGGCTATGAAGAATTTATGGCAGTACCTGCCCAAGGCTGATGCTCACTGCCTTATGAAAATCATTGGTCAAAGACACATTTAATATTGGTGAATATTCAAAGTGTCATTGACCGATGAGGTCCACTTGGGAGATTTCCAGTTAAGAGTAAACAGGGTGTTCAAAAGTCACTTTTGTTGTTCAAGCAGCTGTGGAGCACACACTAAGAGACATAAGATGGTTGAAATTAGGCCTTAGTACAATTTGACAGGGTGAAGGCTGATGAGGATGAACATCAGGGATGTTATGATGGCACCACCACTGTGCCATCCCATATGAAAATTCCATATATGACAGGGTGTATGATTCTATATGGTCACGTATGATCATGTATTTGGCATATACCACCATATATGTATTCATATATTAACAATTGTATGGTGTATAATATATTTTACCTACATTGCAATATTAAGTGTGATGGGCAAATGGCATCATGTCTGGTATGTGATGAATATCCATAGTCTGGTATGTGATGAATGTCTTATGGTTGTGAGTAAGAGATGGCATGAGGTCAGTGGTGCATTTTGGCTAAAGAGTCAGGGGGGACAGGGCAGCAGAGTGGAGGTGCCAGGCCCTGTCCCAGGGATACCAGGGGAGAAGGCAGCCACACCACCCTGCCTCCTCCCTGTAAAATATGCTTCTGCATGAGGTAGTGACACACGAGGGCAATTGACCTGCAGATGCCTCTGCACTAATTTTTTAATGCACCCATTATATTTTACATGAAATATTAGCTATGCATGACCTTTAAAGTAATTTGCCAAGAGTTTGATTTCAAACCCCAGTTGGAAATTCAGACCCATACCAACTGGGTAGCAGCTGGAAAGTAAAGTCAGATCCAGATTGTTCCAATTCCAATACACTGGTGGAATGAGAATGTTTTTTGTTGGCTATTCTTTCTGGAGGTCCATCTATAGAAGCAGCTGAATTTTAACTGTAAATTCAGCTGTATTCCAACTGGAGGGTCCTCTGAATAAAATTCTAATGCTAAACTTCCAGCTGTAAAACAACCTGTATCTACCATTTTCAGAAACAGCATCACAGATGAAAATACTTTTGAAGGCTAAAGTCTATAATATTGAAACTTTCCCCTTCATTAACAAGGGTGCATATGTTGAACACCATGAAACATGAGTTCTTAAAGCAATTGACTATTGTCTATGAACAATTGAAAATGAGTTGATTGCAAGTAAGGTATGGTGACTTGCATATGAATGATCATACAGTATTTGATGGATTATGGACCCTTTTTGGATAAAGGCATGTTTCAGGTAATCTCACCATACAAAGATATGACATGTCATATATGGACAGTATATGGTGCATTTGTATGAGCCAATATACTAGGTGTTGCATATAGATAGCCCCCCCCCCCCTCCACAGTCCAAACTATAGGAGCTAGGAACATTTTAAATATATATTTGGAATCCTTGTTCAATTCTGAATTTATTCCATCCCATTTTCTTTTTTCTGATGTCATCTGATAATGAGGAACTTAAATTCATAGATTGCATCTGTGCTATTACGTTTCAAGCTCATGATGCCTGAGCTGATTTGTTGCCCTTTCATAGGTTTTGGAATGATTAAATGTTCAGCTTCTGTCTGATAAAGGCCTATTTTTCAATGCTTTGCTCATATGGCAACTGCTGAAAGACTCATGGATTGAATTTTTTTTGGAAATGCATAAGGGCAAGGAAACTCTCCTGATCTGAATGTGGCTGAGAATATTGAGGTTATCCTGAAAGACCGAGTTGAGGCTCATGCACATGGAAGGCAAGCAGCATGGATTCTCCCAGGAAGCCTTGCAAAGCAACATGACCATAGTGTTGAAGATGCCACGGAACTCTTCAAGTGCCTCTTTTCATTTTACCCCACTTGTACTAAAGCTCTCAGAGACACAGCCAGGGTGCACACAAATTATGAGAAGTACCGTATTTACTCCAGTATAGTGCGCCACCGTGTATAAGACGCACCCCCCGCTTTTGAGGTCCCAATTTGTGTAAAAAAAGATTCCCTGCATATAAGGCGCACCCCCCTATTTTGTAGCAAAAAGTGTCGGACAAGGGAGATGAATAAGGGGTGAAGCCAGTCTTGAGGTAGGTCGAACCTCATTTCTTATTCACTGTCCTGACCTTTATCAAGGGGGGGCACAGTATCCCTAACGTTTGTTTTATTATCCGTGAAAACGGATGGAAATATACAACGAAATAACACAGCTGCAGAGAAATCCATGTGATTCAGGAAGTGAAGGAGTTGGGCATCCATGCAATAGGTCATAAGTATGACATCGACATATATGCCCCATATATGTTGGACTGGCTAAATATATGGCCATTTCATATATGGTCATTATGAAATTTTCATGTGGGATGAGATTTCAGATTGTAGATAAAGGACACCTTGAACACACACACAAACCATACTCCCAGAAGTGAAAGATAGCAAAGGGCAGAAAATGTTCTTTGGCTTTGTGCGATAATTTGACCTCTTATATACATTTCTTGGGGAGTTCGATTGTTGTACTGGCCTTTTCCTGGTGAGCTGGTCTACATAGCTGACAAGCAGGTTCCCACCTGATCAAATGTCACATCAACCAAAAAAGAGCCTCCTGAGAGTTTCTGAATGCTGCTTGACTTTCATCTTCAAGTCTCTATTCTGCCATTTGCAATTCAGTTTTCCATCTATTGTTGATGGTTAATCTTTCATATTGTCAGCCTTTGTGCAATCTACAACTAAAAAATTGAAGAAGCATGTTTACCTAATAATTGATATTCATAAATGTACACAATATTTATTTACTTTAGTATGACAAACATGCATCCAAGTTGCATAGAATTCTAGAGCTATATAATATGAGGGAAAATAAAAGTGGAGGCATGACTTTTCAAAAGGAAATAAAAGTGTATAAAAAATGAGAGAAAAAATCTACCATGAAAATGTGAGTTTCAAACATTTCTTACAAATGCTAATTTCAATCATCTTTTTTACCTGTAGTTTCAACTAAATTCTTTGAACTTGGAACACCACTTCCCACCTGCTCTGTTTTTAAATTATATATAGATAAATATCCTCATCAGACAAGGTGCAAACATTTGTGGACAAATAAATCCAACTTTTTTTCAAGCAAGAGTAATGACTTTGGGTTAACATCCTCTTAGCACTGTTATTTTCAATTAAAAATGTCTACATGTGACAAATTATGAACTTTCCAACAACTCTTGTAATGTAAATATCAAGATGGCTGCCAGTAACAAGACATCTTGTGGGCCTGGGCTAGTGGTGGAACAAGGGGGGGGGGGGGACCCAGGGCGAATGCCCCATTATGGCCAGGTTAGCATTCTATTTTTATTTCTTTTTTTTTCCTACAGCATCGAAATTAATTTTAACTGGGTTCGGTGAAATTGAAATTCAAGTTATAACGCCAGACGAGAAATGAACAAGGCGATAGGGCAGGTAGTGGTGGAAGGTGGGTGGTAGGTAGGAACTAGGGAACAGAATTAATACGTTCATGAACCATTGCAGAGTGGACGTGTAACGTTACACCAATTGGATGTCTGTTTCCCGTTTCATGAACCATTTCAGTGGGACGTGGAACGTTAGGCCTATCAGGAGTTCCTCGAACCGTTTCGAATAGGTCTGAGGAGAGAATGCCTTCAAGCAGCATGGAATCCATGGTACGCACCATCCTGTTAATTCAGGGATGTCCGGATATGATATCTGCATATTCCACCACATCGATCAATAACAGCTAACCACCGCTTCATTCTCAACACATCTCATATCAGCACGAACATGTCTCAAACATTAAAAAACAGAAGATCCAGATGCCAATACGATGGTTGAAACAGTCTTGAATCTGGCATAATTTCGGCACGGTATCCGGCAACACTGCGGGACGGTACCAGAGGAAACACTCCAAGCCTCATTGAACAACAGCTAATTTCTTTTTTTTAAATGGTGAAATGGAGCATCGCAAACAGCAAAAAAGCCACTTTTCGTCATCTACGACTCAATATCTTTCTTAATGTAAGTCTCTTTCCTCTGAAAATCCCCCAGGAGTGGCTACCCAGGGGGGGGGGGGGGAGAGAGAGAGAGAGAGAGAGAAAAAAAACGGAATGAAATTCACATCTCCAAAAACGAGATTTGGCGTTCTCCACAACCCCGGGGAGATGGAGCTCAAATTTGCTGGAGCGATTCTGTGGTGATAGAGGAAGAAGTATGCCAAATTTCTTTCCTGTTGATGCTCTCAGATAGAAATACAGGGAGGTTGAATTTTTGCAGAGGGAAGGGGTTGAAGAAAGGTAATAGCCACGATTATTGATGTTGGGTCTCAATAAAAAAGGTTCCTTTGTATTGTTCAACAAATCAACAAATGTCAACAAATTTGGAGATTAGGACACAAGCTATGGTGCAGTCCTAGTCCTAAGCAGTCCTATTCTTTCAAATGGACAGAAGCTGTCCTCTGATGACATTCTGAACTGGCTGAATGAGTGGCATCATATTTGTCAGTGACGATTGCATACTTGATCCCTATTTTGAGCCCAATTCGCCTAGTCTCACATCAGCCAAACATAGGCTGAAGCAGGAAGGAAGGATGTGGGTGAAAGGACAATAAATAGATTTACTGAATACATAGCTTCTCTCTGTGCCCTAAAAGAACAAACCTGTTTCAAAGAATTTCGCATTGTAGGCTGAGATATTCAAAATATGAAAAAAGAAGGCATACCCAAGATGAAGAAAAAAAGCACAAATTACCTTTAAAACAAGAAATGATTCTTTGATTGCAATGTTATCCATGAAAAAGGAAAAGAAACTATACATAAAATATCAAATTTTGGCTGAAGCTAATTTTAGCTTGAATTTGGATGCACTTTCACAATCAACACTCCATGCATCCTTTTGAAGCCTTCAGTCCCTTTGGCCACATGTGGACATATTCTCATTTTCCAATCTATGGGCACAGGACAAGAACACACCTATCAAGTGTCTGTATATATACTTTCAAATGAACCATGCAAGGGACAACTTGAGTGGTCAAATATTTGCAGCTCAGGGCTGACAGGGATATGGGAACACATAGGGACCAACTAAAATATCCATATATTCATCTTGTCCATTTAATAGATATGCATAGACCATAAAAAACTCAAACTCCAAGGAGTTGGGTTGGTGCAGATCCCAAGAAGAGACTTCGGGATTACAGACAGAAATCAGGTAATATCATGCCTTGACATCACTGCAGTACAATCATTTGATAGGTAGATCCAAAATAAAATTCCCCTTTTATACAACTCTCCTCATAACCAAGTGATCTCAGAGCTTTTCAGAGATTAAGTTCCATTTCAGTAGTATTTTTGGCTGACAGAGGCTCATGGCATCTATCATACACTGCAAAGATGCCTGCCCACATCCTGCTCATAGGCAGGTAGCAAGGAGGTAACTGCCAAAGGTACACAGGTTGTGGGGAAAAAAAAGGATCAACAACCAAGTCAGTGCATCTTCATAAGTTAATTCACAATTTTAAATTAAATGTCAGTTAAATAGTAATATATTATCTTATTCAAATAAGATCAATTCAAAATTTTTTTTTCAAATTTCCATATCTGCCCCACAATAATTACGTCACACATGGACCGAAAACCCATGATGATTACTTTTTTAGGAATCATAAATGAAAGGCCCCATAAAATAAAATTCATCATGAAGTGGCCTGTCCTTAGGTAGTCAGTGCCCTTTTAGAAGTTAGAGTAGGAAGGCATGAGAAGATCTAAGAACACCAGGGAATGGTTGGGCATTGAACTCGAGCCTCCTGATGGCCAGTCAGGTGTGCTACCACTACACCACTGATCCTAGGAATATAATTTCTTACTCTCAATGCAATTCCTATCACTACACTTGCAATTTAAAAATCCAACCAGAAATTCACTTTTCAGACACCATAGAAGTTTATGCACTGCTCTAAAAAAGCAGATCTTTCAAATGGAACAGGTAATATTTTTACCATCTTGATGCAGCGGAAAAGTTATGACACCAAAGTTCAACTATTTCTTTGTAATAGCCAACTTTAATGCCTCAGTAGGTCTACCACCTGTAGGTTCCATGGATACTTTTGCACCCAGCTCTTCAATAACATGAGGAGAAAGCATATGAGGGAAAAAAAATTGGGTATGTAGCTATAACTAAAAGATGTGCATTAAAATTTTTTTCCATTTCCATCATAGGGTCATTGACTGATTTTTACTTTGAGTATCTTATACATGGGAGGTGGTAAATAGAAATAATTCTCTCAATTTAGGAATCCTTCACCATAAATAATAAATTTTAATGGCAACTTTATGATTCTAAGTCAGTTGAATATCAAATATATGTCCACTTTACTGGAGAATTAGGTTTCACTGTTTTGTTGCTCTTATACTAGAATCATGTCCATGACATCTAGAACCAGTCCAGTCCTTCATTTACATCATTAAGTAAATAGTTTCAAAATGAAATATTGAAAGCAAAAATGTCAAACTTTGAAAACAATGAACACCCTAAACAGCTATATGTAAACCTTTTATACATTGGGAAATTTTGGAGCAGGTTAACCACCTGCGGCATAGTAATATGGAAGGTTGCAGAGAGATGGTACTTTATTTCATGATCCTGTACTAGACAGGACAAGGGAACTCAAGTCAGAGGTTGGCTGTGCACGGAATCGAATCACAATCTGTTAGACGGTGGTGTCGTGGGTTTGATTCCATGAACAGCCAACCTCTGACCCTTGTCCTGTCTAGTACAGGATCATGAAAGTACCATCTTTCATCAACCTTGCATAAACCTTTTATACTATATACATATCAAATCCCTGGTTAGCAACACATTGAATTTACTTGGTAGCTTCATCTCTAAACAAAAACATAGATGGATGCATGATCCCATGAAGCGAAGACTCTCAACAGATAAGATCCATGATCTATGGCACATGACTTTACAGGATGGAGGTGAAGATCAAGCTGCCAGCCATGCTGAAATCCATCCTTCCTTCTTGAGCCATCATATACAAGAAATGATGCTCTTAATGAGGAAGCTTTCATTAATTACATAGCATGTTAGCATACACATTACACTCTTTTTTTTCCATTGCTAAAAAAATGCTAGATCAAGCCTAGTGAGATGGAAAGAAATCATGGCATCTTTACCAACTAGGAGGCATTCACTGATATGACTCTGAATGTTCAGAATAACAATGGGTTTCATTCACCTCCCCACTTTCTTTGTGCTCTTTTGTTTTTGACATATTTCAGGAGGTCTAATAAAAGAACAAATATGCAATTTTTACTCATTTTTTTTAAAGAATGGAATATGAGCCCATTTTTTTAGTTTGAAGAATGATAATTATGAAATTATTATCTTTGCACCAGATGGTTGAGAGTCTGAAATCTCAAGGCCAATAATGAATATTCTTCAGTTATGATTCTGCTATCTGAAATAAAAGGTGACTTCATGCTCTTCTCAATGCATCTCAAATTTGCATATTTGCACATTTGTCAGACATGTGAAAATTCTGTTTTCAAAAGTTGGTCCCATAAGATCTTCTCTCAAGAGAGCTCAATTATCATAATTCATTAATGACTTTCCTACCATTGATGACAAAGTGTTGTTCAAATGGCAAGTATTCAGCTCTACATTTGATGACATCTTGTTGCCAGACAAAAGCAGTAGAGTAGTACCTAAGTAGTTCAAGTAGGAGTGAAGTAGCTAGTTAATGCTTATAAAATAGGAAAGACATGTACAAGCATTTCAACATATGACTAATATGCCAAAAATATGATGTTTTGAGGTAGGAATCTACATGAAAAATTCATGAAGCAAAGTTAAGAACCAACTCTTCTTTACACTTTTTTACCAAACATTTTAAAATATTCAATGAGTACAGATATTAAAAACCTTTCAAACTCGTCCCCAACATGGGAACATTGGTTTTCAACAGATTAAGATAAAGAAATAAAATTAAAATGTAATTTCATTGTTTTAGAATTTGGCATTTTGTGCCTCTTGTCTCAAGCATTTCAAACATTCTACATACTTATTATTAACCCTTTAAATCCCATACCGAGTATACTCATGATACCTCTATGGGCTCCTTAGGAAACTCAGGAGTTAAAGGGTTAAGCATAATTGCAATTCAGCCAAATGGGATTCAGATTTCAAATACACTGCAAAGATGTATAGTGCTCCAAAATAATTTAGCAATTTCGAGGTGAAGGAGCTCATTTTTGACAAGAAGCAAATCTTCCAGGAATTCATGGAGGCATCAACTGCATATCACCTGAGGAAGTGTGCAGAGTACAGTGGTATGCATTTTGAACATGCATTTTATGCAGACCCATATTGCTGATATTTCTTACTTATACAATTTTTGTACTACTCTTCACAAGACATTTCAATTGTCTGAATCTAAGATTATTGAGGAAATGCTAAATTCACAAAGTGAAGATTTTTTGGAGCCACAGAAGATTTAAATACTTCCATGTGATATAAGTAGTCATTATGTTTACAGCACACAGTCCCCTATGTGTCTTGAATTTAGTAGCTACTTCTCATGGACACTGCCAAACAGGGCTACATAAGTGGCCAAGATCAGGTTGAGTATCAGCATCAGTAATTTTTTACTGTCTTGGAGAGCATTAGCTACAGTGATTGTTCAGGTGGTAGCCAGAGCAGGTTTCAGTAGAAAAAAATGCATTATTGATCTGAGGCAATGTTGAGGGCATGAATAGAGAATGAAGAGATTGAGCAGCAAAAAGAGGATTCAAGCCCACAGTATAACCTGAGGTAGTTCAAATCATAAGTCATGCCTTCCCATGTTAACAAGTGCTGCATGTAGGGGAGCTCATCTCAAAAACTCTTTCAGAAGAGTCACAAGACCAGTAAATTTATAGAACAACCCTTAATACAGCTCCAGACAGATCCATGAATAGTCCCACTACTTTTTCAATGGGGTAGATTTGCTCATCAAGTTTCCATTGATCTTGCCAAGTTTACAAGAGAACTAAAATCCACCACCTGTCTGCTAGTATCATGCTGCCTCTTCTTTACTAAACATACTCTTTGTAGAAAGTGAGTAAAAAACTTTGATACTGTTCCCACCTTCCCAAACAGGCCCACAAACAAAGGTCATTTCTTTTCTCTCACCAATCCTTTCCAGCAATAGTGATGCCCACCACCAAGCACCTCATCAACCAGCTTCATACTACCACCATGGATTTGCTTCACTGTGAGCCCAAATCTGAGCTTTGCATTTTCATGAAGACTACAGGCTTGATTCAATATATCTTGAGAACATGAAAGGGTGAACCAACTTCTAAACAGACACTTGAAACCCATCACTATGAGCCTGGAAGTACTTTTTTAGACTGCTAAAAAGTACAAAGCACTCCTTAGTGGCAATATACACAATTACTGAACCATTACTTGAGCAAGGGAGAACAGTTTTGACCTACAACTAATATTTATGCTACTTATGTGTAATGCTTGAAAAATTTTCTGAAACAATTTTTACTGTTGGGATGCATATACTGATAGCTGAAAGGCAACATTGGTATATTCATTTGCTGCTATTAGAACCAGCAACTCAGGCAAAACTGAAAAGTTTTTTAATTTATATGCTTTTTTTTGCTGTGGGTAACTTTGAACCACCTTTACAATTGGCCCTCACTCTCAAATACACTGCTCAACGATTGAAGTGGATCACTTGGGTAGGTCATGAGTTTATCGTGCTATGGAAACTTATTGAGTTTTTTGCAAGTATTTATTACAGAATATTCTTTAGAGATACAAACACAAAAAGAATTACTCAGTTTAACCTTTTAGGTTACCAAAAGAATAACTTTTTCCAACTCCTGTCACTAAGGCACATCAGCCGCCCACT